>JALLPE010001897.1:0-10703 GCA_036940025.1 Conticribra weissflogii
ACTCATTTCCTCGCTATCAATATTTTTCATTTCAGCGTTTTTATGATAAAGATATTTTGACTAAATTATTTCTTCCGCAATGTAGTCGATACAAATGATGTGATTCAACTTCGTTTTTTCTCGCTTCAGAGAAGGAGATGCATCCATTCCTTTGTTATCATGTCAATTGTTATAGATTGTAGAGATAAAAGTACTTACCTCAACTAAGTTCTTCGTATGAAAACAGTAACCTAGAAAATTATTTTATCATTCACGAAAGAAAAAGTTTCCTTAAGCACCGCACCCCTGTCCATCTATTTTTCCTCATTACATCTGGATAGCATTTCTTCAATTCCCATACAATTTTAGCTTTTGTAAATGGTGCCTCTTGATCCTTCACTTTTTAGAAGGTATATCTTCTCTTCGTTGTGTAGACGCTCAAGATGTGCTTCTATTTCCCTAGTCGAAAAAGGCTTACCCCTGTTTTTCTTGATACCACTGTCTGAATTCAACAATAGTATCAGGTCTTCGACTTGGATTTCATCGCGAGTATTAAGAATAGTATTGACGAACGTGTTCATCACTTCTTGGTCCCTGCTTGTAAACAAATTTAGCAACAATTTGATAAGTTATTAGACAGACTTTTTTAATATATTGGCATAAACTTACGCGTTGCTGAACTTGAATTCCAAGGTTGAAGAGTAACTACTTCCACTTGAGGATTGGATACTAGAGCTGTCGTCTTCGCTACCCTTACGGTCACATTTAGACTTCGCTTGCGATCCTATCACATCATCCACCAATTTATCGGCCTTCTCCCGTTCTTTACTCATGAGAGCTTGCGTAGAAGTTGTTGCTTGATAAGTGGACTTTCTTGATTTAATTGCTTTGCTGCGATCAGCAACGGAGGGGTCAGACTTGGGTCTTTCGACGGATTCCAAAGATGCCGCAGTTTTCTGCAGAGATGTGGACTGAGAAACCTTTGCAACAGTTGGTTTTTTAGATGTTGAACTGTCTAGAGATGCTCGTTTCGGTGCAGAGAGTTTATAGGAGGGGTCACTTGATCCTGAATTACCTCGTGGAGGCTTGTTGATATCGGATTCCTTGTTTGTGCCTCCAAAGTCTGTTTGAGCCTTTTTTGGCGCTCTCCGCTGTGCGACATGAATTGCTAACGAAGGATTCGTGGATGATGATGGCGTAGCTTCTTTCTTCTCGAAAGGAATCCGTCCTTTGTTTGCCTGGAGGTTTTCCATTTTTTCTGTCTTTAGCTTCTTCGGTTTGGACATTGTATTAGGGTCGAGTGAACCAAGTGGCTTCCTCTTCCGCTGACCTCCAGTATCTCTAGTTCTATCCTGTTTCGGGGAAGAACTGTCACTCTCGTTTTCCTTTCCGTCGAACGAAATTCCACCTCTTGAACGGTATGCGCCAAAGGCTTCAGATGTTGGTTTCTTCGATGGCGTTTCCGAAGCAGGCTCATCAGTTATGATGCCCATCTTTCTTGATCTATCCTCCGACGTTGCAATACTTTTGACAGTTTTATGACACGTGGTCCTCTCGGATATGGGCTTCACTTTCTCAGTTGATGCAGATAATTTGTTCGCTTCCAACAATGAACGGGACCGTGCATCCTCGATTGTGGACGCACTATCACTCGTTTTTGTCGCCGAAATGAGACCCAATTTCTTCGAAGATGTACCGGATTTCTCCTCCTTCGATGAAGTGGATTTGCTCGTTTCGGATTTCGTTGCTTTCGTTCCTTCCACGATACTTGTAGTCGTATTTGCCTCATTGCGAGTTTGAGGGGCGCTGTAGACCGCTGTCTTGGATGCTTTCTTTGAACTTGAAGCCAAAGTTTTTACCGCCTTCTCAATCTTCTTCCCTGACGCAACCTTCGTCGGTTGCTTTTTGGCAGTCTTTGTCGACTTCGTTGACTTAGAAGGAGTCTTCTTCACCACCTTGCCACCTCCCTTTAACTTTTTGTCCTCGGACTCGTTCAACTCGTTCATAACGTCCTCGACGTCTTCTTTGTAAAGTTTCCATCGTTTCAACCCCTTGGGAAAAAAGTCTAGTGTTTCTGTTTTGCCGTCGCATTCAAAACAGATAGAAACAGGCCACTTAATGGAGGTTTTAGTCAGCTTTTTGGAGAGTCCTTTCTTGATGCGACCTTTGATCCAGCCGAGGTCATCATCCCACCAGAAAAGCACTCTAGTGGGAGGTTGGAGCAGACGCTCGTAGAAGGAGAAGTTCCCTTCCGCCTTTCATACCATGGATTATATATTGGATTGATGTAGTATGTGATAGAGGAAAAGGAAAAAGAGGAAAGACATCTGGGTGAACAAGGAAGATGAAGACCTAACAAAATCGAAAATGCAATCTATTCAACGATGAAGAAACTATTTCTTACTCCAGTAATAAGAATCCAATCTTCATCTTCATCGTTTTTATTCGAGTCGATATCCTTCTTTGGCGTCTGTTTCTTTGCGACCTTGATGTCAGCATCCCTTTTCTTTTTTGCTGATGCCGATTTTGTTCTCTTTTTCCCAGCTGCAAATTTTTCTCCAGGTTCTTCGTCCTTTTGGCCTTGATGCTCTTTCGACTCATCACCTGCTTTGACCCTGGACCTACGACTTCGAAGCTTCGGGAGTTCTTCTCGATGCAAACTCAAATGAGCCACATCTACATTTTTTCGCGTCCGACCAGAGGTAACAAATTTCACATCGACCGTGCAAACCGCACCAGTACAAAGGTCGCGGTGGAGTTTTGATATCGTCGCTTCGCCCCGGCAACCATGGTTCCAGGAAGCGGTAAGACTTTCGGGTGTAATTTTGACTACGGCGCCGATAGAGAAGTCGACCGGATTCACGTTCGAATCCGGGCTGGCATTATCTGCAGATGCAGAAGGTGCCTGCTCGTCTGCCTCCATCAAACTGACCTAATTTTTTACTGCTTCGATAGGGGATTTAGACAAGATCATCAAATCCATTTCATTTGAGATTATCGAAGCACAACACGATGGAAAGGAGCTACATCGAAACGTACCCGTGTGCAGAAGAACACAACAGAGGATGAAAATGAGGCCACCTAATTGCAAAAATGGCGAAGGCGGATGTCGCCCCTCCCCGCCCCACGGTCGAATATCAATGTGATTCCTATTTCCCTGTAACACTTTGGTTATGGAACGTCGTTGTGAATTATTGGATTACATGCCGCGAAAGACGGTTGCGGCAAATAATGTTTTGGGGGGCAGCAGTCGGTGCCAGAGTTCATAAAATATATAGTATTATAATGTAATGATAGAGTTATTCTCTTTGAGATATGACACAGCACAAATTTTTGTTTTTGTTTTTTTCCTGTTGCATCAAGATTAAGAAATGAAACAAAAAATCTGTGTGGCCGTGCATAGATCCTCCTCCTACAATGTACAAAGTAGTAGGATTTTTTGTGCGAGCATTATTGTATGTTTTTTATTTCCTAGTTCACAATAAAACCAAGGTACCTTTAATAAAATAAAATAATTAAAAATAATCTGACGACGAAACTTGGCGCGGAAAAAATATTGAAACTGATTCCCATATTGAATTCAGTACAATCAAACAGAGTGATAAATGGCGCTCACAAAAATACACATTCGTAGAAAGAACAGACAGATGCGAATCCAGTTGAACGTTAATGCGAACCTACTCAAAGATTCCGGTCTACTCACACCACGATAATTATTGCTTCGATAAATGAACTTGACTGCACTCATGGCAAATGAGGCTCTTTTAATGGAAGCGATCAATTCGATGTGCTCATTCTTATGGTTCTGTGGGTTTTGCAATGAACTACCAAGAAAAATGTTCTGTTGACTATTTCCTACATTTGTTTGGTTATACTATTGGACTTCTTGCTTTTGCCTTTGTTGTAATCACTGCCTTTTTCACTTCAACATTATTGTCTTGCTTGTCAATATTATCAATAGTCTAGTACTTACTATTTACACGGATGTCTATATTTTCACCAACAGAAAATATTTGGCTTGTTCACCAATTATTTATATCAGTGGCTGGTTAGGTAGACAGGCGGGTGACCAAATGGGTTGGTTTGATAAATGCCAGGCTAGCACAATGAGATTTTGTCACAGTAGGATAGTTCAGTTTTGTCAGTTAGACAAAAGTAAAACCAAGCATCACTATGGTTGATCTGTATAGTGTCATGAAGGTTTTGCAACTTCATTTGACCATATTTCTACCAATATTAAATCTTAACCCACCATAAGAAGACCATAAACCATCAGGGAGTGTTGATTGGGGTCATCAATGTGTGTCTCAGCTGTCAGATGGTATTAGTTATGATTATTACAGTACCAGAAGTCAAATTTGAGCAAAACAGCCATTCCAAATCTCTTTTCTTACTTCTTGATCCCTTAACTTTGCCAAGTCTCCACCAATATTCTTTCCTAATACTTGATAAAAAGACTATAATTCATCAAGGGGGTTGATTCTGATTATAAAGACATGAGAGATGCTAGGTTTTTGTTTTAATTACAGGACCACCAAAAGGATTGAAAACATATTTTGCATTGCCATTAACTCCCATACAGTGGTTTCAATTCTTTGTCAGACAATTATTCTTCATTACATTTGCCAAGTTTTTCAAGGTAGAAAGCAGTTGATTCCAATCATGTTTTTCTAATCTACAAATAACATTAAATGATTGTGAGAATTTTTAGTCCTTGTTGTTTAAGGAGTGATGGGTGATTTGTTTGTTTTCTCAGTATAACATGAACTTGTATATGTACAGTTTTTGAAAAAGGATATTGTTAGATGTTGATGACAGGGACTTGGGTATTATATCTTGGTCTGCTTTAGCGGTCATTTTGAGTATTTATGTCATTTTCCTTCTTGATGGCATCTATATATTGGTAACCAGCTTTTTTATTTGAATCCTTGTTCTTGCAGTGTGAAAATTATTGCTATTCAATGGTTGTGTTGTGCAAAATGCAATCAATATCTTGCCAAATGCATTGAATTGCTCATTTTAGTAGCTCATTTTCCTGACACATCCCATCAGAAGTAATGTATCTTCATCCACTAATTCAATAGTATGATAATTCAAGATGTAAACAATTGTTCCAATTAATTGATACATGAAGTATGTTACCCACAATGAAGCTTTGCTATGTTGAATCAACAGTCAATATTGATGGATCAAAACCAATTTATGTGTTGCAAAACATAATTGATACTAATATTTGAAGTTGACACGGAAAATCTCCATTCCAGTATGAAAATATTTCTCCACAAATTTTTCTACTTCTTGCTTTGACATAATTTTTATGGTGTTTGTTCACCCATTTCACAGGATAATTATCTGGTCAATCAACAACAAATCAGCTGGTAAAATTCAATGACCAAATAGATTTCTTTTATTCCCAATTCATTGCATTTACTTCTTGTCTTACATTTGCTTTGTCCTTCTTGCAACCTTTCTTGGTACCATCTCTTTTAAAACTAGGTTGTCTCTACTGAATGATTTCAGGATAATTCTACTCTATAATAAATGATCACTACAATCAAGACAATGTTAATAGCTACACCACTGAACAAGTATGACTGACTCTTCCTAAGGAAAAGTCCCATAATAATGGTTGAAGTTGAGAGTTTTAATCTTACTAAATGAAAATGTGTGATGTGTTGTATTTAACACTCTTGGATGATTATATTATTGAAGTTATGGTTTGGGATTGTATCTATGCCCTCTATTGCTGTGGAAAGGACACTTGATATACCCCTGGATATTGTGATGGTTTGCATGACAATTCAAAGCATGATACCACAATTTAAAATTTTCACTGAACTCATTTTGTTTATGAAAACAGACACTATGGTATGAAAAAAACAATCTGTAGTCCCAATTGGGCATTTTTCAAAGCACCATAAACAAAACCCAAATAGTTGAAAATACATATTTAATGAATGCTTTCATTGTATGCAATACAACAGGGATTTTTGTCTCAACTTATCTGAATACTTTGCATTTAGCCTTGCTTTATGTCCAATAGAATTATAGTCTTGTTTTGTTCACTTCAAGTATGATCTCCAATAAGAGCCTTTTTGATTAATTGTAAGTGCCATAAAGTTGTACCATGTTGTTGGATTTAAATGACATGATTTGTAACATGTCAATTAACTCTGATATATACAACATAATATACTTCATATTCTAGTTTTTACATGTTTCAAGAAGCATATGACTGTAATAGGTCATGTTCTGTTTAATGTCTTTTCTCCCTATATAGATATGATCACTTTCAGAGTGAGGTCATTTTTGGATCAATATTCAGTACTATCTAAGAATTCAGTATGTGACTAAAGGTTGTACAATGATCCAGCATGAATATTCATGATAAAGCACATAAAACACTTGAAGTGTACAGAATTATCTGACACATTTAAAAATTTTGTTTTCTTAGTCTAGTTCCAACTTTATCCTATACTTGAGTGTAATGGACATCCCGTGTAACCCTACACTGAGTTGGTTGTCGAATGGAGTAAATTCTTAATTCTATCACAGGCAGTCATCAGTACATGAGTATGCAATTTCCTACATTTACAAAGCTTTGTGGTGCATAAAAGAATAAGAGAACAACTTTGCAAGATCAGGCTAAATGTATGTGGTTTAGTTTTTACATGTAATAATTATTGACCTATAATGAAAACTTACTCTGCATTATTCCAGTTGTACTACAGACTACAGCCCTGGGTGAAAGACATCAATGTCATAACTGGCCTTATGAGCACCAGCATTCATACTTTTGCAGAGAAGAATATTCCTCTTCCCCATCAAATAACAGACATTTTCACTTGGGCTGTGATAATTTGCTGGTCTTATACTTATTGGTAGTGAGAATTATTTTGTGAAGTGTTTTATTATAATCATTAATGATTGATTGTAGGATATTTGGGGATTTTGATAATTTTTCATGTGTAAAAATTGCCTCCAAGTCTTGACACTCCTAAGGATTCTAGTTGTTGTTATTGCCATTGTTAACATCATCCAAACATGGTGAACATATAGAAAATGAAACTCAACCATGATGATGTAAATGCATCAAATTTCAACCAACACTTTTTGTAAGTTGCACTGATTTGTAAGATTTAGTTGATTTATAACTACTTTTGCCAATGCAAAATTTATCTAACTATTTCTCTTTCATTGGAATTCTACTTGGCCATGTCTCCCTGAGAAAATTCATGACATAAAAAATATCTAACAGAAACATTTTGAACCTTTTTCCCCTGTTTTTTCATTTCATGTCATCCTTCATATTGTAAGTTCTATACTTTCTGGAAAAATCCTTGCCCTTAGCAATATTTTATGAATGTTTACCTTATGTTTAGCATCTTTCATATTGTCTGAAATGTATATTTTTCAATGTTCTTATTTTGAAGTCAATGTGGCAAAAATTTTATAACCAAGCCTTCTTTGTATTTGAGTGAAGAGAATAATAGGTGTTTCATAGCCTTAATTTCTTCCCCTGTAGATTGTGAGTGGAGCTAAGTCAATACTAGGTGCATTTGTTGTTTCATGTAGAGTCAATCAGTTGTTTGTATTAATTAGAGTAGAGGCCTGTTTATATTTGAATTGTTCTTTTATAATTTATCATTGGTGTGTTAGATAACAATAAAATGGGATTACCTTGTCTATTTTGTACATGTCAACAAGGTCACCCTATTGATCTCACATGACATGAATATGGCAAGATCTTTGGAAACAAATAAGTAATCTAATGAAGAAAGGCCTCAAACTCTTCAATTCCATACAAGTTTCATATGAAAATAGAAATGATGTTAATTGTATTTTGTTTGCCAGCAATCTTGATTGATCCCTTTCTGTTGAGTCTCATTGGTGTCTCCATTTTTTACATCTAGTTCTCTGATTTCTCATGTTCCCATCTGATCATTTGTGTTTTCTCTGTTTCACTGTTAGGATTTGAGGATGTTTTTGGAACAGATGATGATTGATCTTCATCTGAATTTTTTGTAGTAACATTTGGATTGACAAGGGGGGCTTGTAGCTAGATTTACAGATTATGTCATGAAGACAATATTCCAAAGTCATAGCACTTTCCCTGTTAAGTTTCTTTGCTTTTTCAAGAAGGAAACTATGTCAAAACACCCTCTTTGGCTGCTATTTTTGAATGCAAGTCTGTTTAGATACTTGAACAGTGGCAAGTGACAACAGATATTAAGTATTCATGATAAACATTATTTACTATGCAACAGAGCCATATCTTGGAAAGTGATGTTTGATTTTGTTTATCGTCAATATTGTTAGAAAAGGGCTAGTCATTCCACTTGCCCAGGAACCCAGGGTTGTCAGAATACAATGAGATTTTTATTCAAATATTGCCTCTTAAATGAGGCCTATAATAAAGCATTGGTGATTCTTAAAAATGATGGAGACCTAGTGACTGGCTTGATGTGTAAGTAGATCAGTGTGACAATTGATACCAGAGTATAATTGATAATTGCTATTAGTATTTATTTTTTGCAATTTGCTTCAGGATTATGTAGTTAATGATTCGCTGCTTGAGGTACAACCACTGTTACTGTTTGATGACCTGAATCAACTGGTCATATATTCTATGCAATGAGATGCAAGACAGACTAATGTGGAATCTTGGTCAAGAATGTCCTGTACATTGTAAAATGTCATCAAGTCTCACAAACATCATGTCATGTCAGGTTATTATTTGTGAATGAGAAATGTGCCATGGGGTTATCTACACCTTCCAGTTGTGTTTCAAAATGATTCGACAGCATCACAATCTTGCAAAAAATGAATAATATTTGATTTGATTCCTCTGACAGGAACAAGAAATGCAAGGATGTAAATTTACAGTTTGAAAACTGAATTCAATGCCAAAGTAAAAATGATGAGGTTAGAAAAGATATGTATTCCAAGTGCAATATATTGAATTATTTCCTCTCTTCTTCTTATTCCTTCTTTTCCTCATTTCTTCATATTAATCTCATATTAATCACATATTTTTGATTTTGAATGCCCTACCCCTCACATGCTGCACAAAATATACCAAAAATGACTGTCGATTGCTGTTGTGTGACATGCCTACAGGACCCAACATTTTGCCTCAAGCAGCTTCAAAGAATAAGCGCTGATACAAGTGTGGGGAATTGTCATTTGCTACTTGACACAAAGCTACATGATTGTCCAATCATCTGCATTGAATGCATGCAAAAATCTGTCACCACAAGAAAAAGACATACCTCCTGTCAAAGTCCATCAACTAAATTGAATAGATATTCAACAGAAACAGCAGTGTAGAAAATAGATAGTAATTTTTAATAAGTGTAAATTTTTAGGTTTACCTTACACAGTGCTTTTTAAATGCTTCAGATCCAAAATGCTCTCCACAACCAGGGCTTTAATATCATTATCCCTCTTGTTATTTGTCACAATTAAAGAAATTTGGGTTGATGATCACACAGAAAAATTCTTGGTGTTTGACAAGTCATTGAGGAATTGCCTGTGGTGTTGGAAAACATGGTCCAAACTGTGCATCTCTACAATTTTTGAATTCTTGGCTTAATTGTTCTGGTTGCAATGCAAAGCATTACCAAGGAAAGATGAACTGTTTAGATGGTCCTTTGTAACATTTTTCATGCCATACATTATCTACTTGAACAGAAATCATCACTGAATGATATATTTGACAAAGAAAAATCAAGTTGCACTTGCTCTAAAAGGCATTTTCTTACACTGTGTTTCAGAAGTCAACGGCCCTCCACTCCTATGATTCAAACTTTCCTGTCATGGATAAAATCTTTTACTTGGTGAATTCAGTAGATGGGTTTGCAAAGATCTTCTGAGTAATTTGATAATGAAGACCATTGTGGTCCTTTTTATGGTCAAGCCACCTTTAGTTTAAATGAGGAGATGATGGAA
This sequence comes from Conticribra weissflogii, assembly GCA_036940025.1. NCBI lineage: Eukaryota > Bacillariophyta > Thalassiosirophyceae > Thalassiosirales > Thalassiosiraceae > Conticribra > Conticribra weissflogii. Next base: position 9,931 of record JALLPE010001897.1, read on the forward strand.
TTATTTGCAAAAGGTTATGAGATGAATGACAGTATTGATAGAAAATTTTTTGGTGGTAGGATAATATCAATGATGAAGAAAGACTGTTAATACTATAATTATCTCCACATGTTTGAAGAGAAATGGATAGTTTGGAATACCATGTGTTGTGTCTACATGGGCCTCATTTTGCAGTAAGAGATCTGTACTGGTTGTTCTGATACATTGAGTGTCATCAATGACTAGTGTTGTGAATAATAGACATTGTGGTAGTCAATTTGCATGAACTACCATGTCCAAACAGAATGGTCCTCAATATCACAATTGTCAAAATCATACATTATTGGGAGACTGGACCATTTACATATCACACTGGCTGCTTTAGCTTTGCTGATGCAATCAACAGGAAATATTAGGCCAAAAATCCAAAAATACTACCTTTCATATATAAAGACACTTTTTTGTTCCTTACTGTCAAGCAGCTTGATATTTGTTCAGCCCAAGGTTTGGGTCTGTTGTGAAAATGATCATGTGTGGGAAGTAGTCCAATCTTACTGGTAAGTCACTTACAAAAGGGTGATTTTGAACGTATATGCAAGATGGACAAAGATCAAATTGGGGGATATTACACAGACAAATCCCACAATATGGAGGGCATATTTTGTGATGGTGATATCAAGTAATTCATTTTTAATAATGTTTCTTAATTTTTGTTAATATTTTTGTTTTTGTTTCAGATTTGTTGTTGAGTTGGAGAAGAAGGATGCCAGATTCAATGTACTGAAAAACACTTG
>JALLPE010001898.1:0-10703 GCA_036940025.1 Conticribra weissflogii
CCATACCTACCTGTTCTGCGGCGACGTCGCCCTATTTCATATCATTCTCAAGGCAACATACATCACTTGAATTTAAATTAATCGGTTCTCGGCACATTCCCGCCGAAGGTTTAAATTCCCCTAGCCAAATGGACTCCAACATGCCGGTTCAAACACGCCCCAACAAATCCTCCTCCACCTCCTCCCTCCGAATTTCCGTCCCCTCCGGAAGCAGCAGCGCTCCCGACATAATCGAATATCCCACTATAACCCCCCAGCAATACTTACAACGAATGTGCTCGGTCGATCAAATGGACCTTCAAAGCGCCGTCGATCAAATGCGCATTCTCTGCACGCTCTACCCTCAGCGGGTGTACAAAATGGCGTACTACAGGAAACAGACGAAAAATCACTGGGCGAGGGACGATCCCGCATTTTGTTTTCTGCAATTGTTGATGATCATCGCTTCGAGCATCGCGTACGGCTTGGCCTTCCGCGTTTCGTCGTTTTCGGCAATTCTGGGGTTTGTGGCCAAGAGCGTTTTGGTGCACTGGTTGGGGTTTGGAGTTATAATGGCCAGTTTTGGGAGATTGATCGCCAATCAGCATTTGATGGGGGCCGAGAGAAGTACGAGTCATGTGCGGCAGACAGTGGAATGGCTTTATGCTTTTGACATTCATTGCAACGCCTTTGTGCCGCTGTTTGTTCTTTTATGTAAGTGAGAAGGATGGTGGGGCATGAAAGTGGATTTCATATTTTCATTTTCTCAATGGGGGGTGTTGAGAAAAATTACACGGCAATCCAACTCCTCTGTTTTGAACTCGTCGCTGACAAATCCGGTGCTATTTTTAAATGTTGCAGATGGTGTACAGTTCTTCTTGTTACCGATAGTTCTAGGAACATCACTTTTATCACTGGGAATATCAAATACATTGTTTGCGGTGGCATTCGGATGGTATTTTTACATTACTCATTTAGGCTACCGGGGTGAGTCGACAACATAATTGTGCCTTTCTACTTTTTTCGGGCTTTGGATTTTTAACCACTTATCCCCCCCCCCTTTAAATATCAGCATTACCATTTCTTTCCAATACTGAAGCCTTCCTGTTTCCGATTGCAGCAATTTTGGTGTTGTATGTTTTCAATTTCGTTGGATACCCATTTGGACTTGGTTGGAATGCATCAAGAATCATTGCGTACATTTATTTTGAAAGCTAGGCACCAGTGAAGATTGAGAGCGCAAAGCGTTTAAGCATCGGTAGTTGGATTTGGTATATTATGTAGGCAGATGAAAATTGTGCCTTTGAGTATTGAAAGAGGAGAATAAAAAATGCAACATCATATCTGGGATTCTCTTTCTAACGAAAAAGAGTGCGAATTAGAGTCTATGATTGAGTGTAGCACTATTTCCAAGCTTTTAGAAAATTATTGAAACCTATATTATCGTCACAATAGAGCCCCAAAATGATGCGATTGCAGAGCGACTATTTCTAGAACTCATTCATTTTTTTTCACCATACATTTTTTATTGGTATTTTCCTCATGGTAATATTCAATGATGTTATTATAGTGTTATTATAGTATAGTACTCTAGTGGATTTATTCCTACATGTATTGTTCTATGTAATACTCTCATGGCTTTAATTTAATTTCAATTATTGGTTCCTATGTGAAATGTACAACCAAGATCCTTTTCACCATGTATCGAGCTTCTCAAACTGTTCTAGCCACAAACAGACGTCGGCGTTCACCATCTCGATTCTTTTCCATCGTTCAATCTTCACTGCGTATCCAGACACCCTACCACCCCAGCCAGAGTCTCTGCTGATCATGCCTGAAGAGCTAAGGCAACGCCGTGGCAAAAAGAACGGTGAACTTTCCGAAAGAACGAAAGAAGAACCGCCTATAAATATCACGCCAGTCGATCAGCTCCGAAATGCTCAAGCAAGACTTGCCATAGCACGTGACCGCACCGCCGATCTTCATACGGCTTGGAGGAATCAGCTCTTTCGCTTATCTCTCCTTGGTGAGTGGTGTTTAATCCCTTCCCAAGGGGCTGCTTTCTTAGCTTGGATTGCGGGCTGGTTCCCGTCATTGAATGTGTCTCATCTCCACGTCCTTCTTTTGCTAACAATACCATCATTCCGCATCAATAAATATGTTATGCTTCTGCCACCACGTTCTTTCGATTTGTTTACAATGACGAATTGCAGTTACCATCATTTGCCTTCATGCATTGCAATCTCCCACTTCATCCTGCATTCGCGACATAAAGGATTTCAACGATGCAACGTCTTCGTCCAGGGAGGGGGGATCAGACAAACCTATCAGCGGTTTTGAAGCCATTCGTCTCCTCTTTGGAGAGACATTTTGCGAAGTATTAGGGGTGATTACTGCATTTCTTTTGACCTACTTCTTGGCAATTTGTAGAGACACACCCCGAAATTTGGATCACTGGACTTACATCGTTTCCAGTGCTTTGGTTCCTATGCAACTGGGGTTTTTCTTTCATTCCAAACATCTTGGCTGCCTTCGAGGCCATCATGGTTTTGATTTCAATGAGTCTTCTGAGAAGATGAAGCGACAATTTCCAGTGGTGGTAATTTATCATACAATCGTCACTTTTGCATTTTGGTTTATGAAGAGTGGAATGGAAACGTGTGAAGAGCATCTGAAAATGGCTACTGATTCTTTACGTGACTGTGAACGTATGGATAAGAAAATAGAACAAAAAAGGGATATGAAGGCAAAATCAAGAAAAAAATGAGAGGTAATTCTCTCTAGCGGAAGAAGGATAGGTTAGATGTAGGACACGATGTGTTGAGTGCCTCGACATATTTTACATTTGATTCAATTGGTCATTTGCCTTCTTGAACATAGAGAGTAATGATGCACGGTTTGTTGCTTTTTATGAAGATAGTGTATTGAATACTACTAGATTAAATAACTACAAATTCAAGAAAGGATATGTATAGTTCCTCAATGGTGCCCACTAACATGATGAAAAGGAATAACAAGTGGTCGAGTTGTCCCATCAATTGAAACGAGGATTTGGATCTTTTTGGCGCGATTGCGAAATTTTGCAGTAGTGTTGCAACCTCTTGCATGAATGTGAATCGACAATACCGCAGTCTCAAATAGACGCAAAAAGCACATCTCTCGACCAAACGATTTTCGCTGTGGGCTGTGGTCGTTATTTTTTCGTCTCTCTACGTGCATTACTCTTCTTTTGAACCGATCATCGCCACTGACTTCAAGCATCTTTTCACCTTTCCTACGAGTCGATGCATCGACAGAAAAGTGTTGATCCGGGAGGAAAACAACTCCGTTGGAGAAGCCAGTATTTTGCAATAGGATCCTCAACTCCACAACTGGTATGGGTCCGTAATAAGTTTTGCTTCGACCGTTGTGTACTTCACTGAACATAACACTACGCGATGTTTCTCCGTTGCTTCGCTCCACCATCGACACCCAACCGCTGAAAAGGCCATCTAATGTTGATCCTCCCAGAGAAATGGACCCCTCCATAGAGCAGTAAGGTTTCACATTTTGCTCTGACATTCGACAATATAGATCCATATTGGGAGAAGTTCCAATTTTGTTAGCTTCGTCGTCTTCATCTTCATCCAATTCCCATTTTCTCACAGACGAAGCCCCAAATCGTTTCACGCACAAATCTAACCAAGTGTCGTTATTTTGAAAAATATTTTGTGACACCCAATGCTTGCAAACTCTCAAACAGCGGCAAAGTGACGGTGCGTCAAGAAACGAAGCAACATGTTTCAACAGGAACGCTGTTTCAATCATTACAGTTTTGACTATCTCACGCTCCTTTTCTTCGGCCATCATTTTGTCGCACACAATTAAATGGGAGTTTTCTAACATATTATTGAATGAATCAATTGTGTCTTGGTTGTGTTCCGTTTTCTGTCTTTTGTTTGCATGGGTCGTGTGATTTCGACTCTCCTTTTGATTATGGTTCAAGCCAGCTTGGGATGACAATGTTTCAGTTCCTGACGGATTAGATTGCGAATGTTTAGCCAGAGAAGATATTCTGGATTCCACCCTGATATTATTCTCGACCCCTGATGTGCTGCTCTTCTCAATTTTCAATTCTTCGTGTTCTTTTCTCAATTGGAACAACTCGGTCATCAGAGCTTCACATTGCGAATTCAAGCTTTTAATAATAGTTGCAGATAGTCCAACAAAGCTTGGTCGGTCCCATTTCTTTGCTTCGGACGCCTCTTTCATCGTCTCCTCCATCATTGTCGCCATAGCATTGTAATTGTCCGTTGATGGATGGGGCTCCTCAGATGATATTGTGCTAGTCAAATGATCATACCGCTCTTTGGATTGGGAACCCGCTAAATCAATTGCCACCGCAAGTTCCTCGATAGCTTCATTCAATTTGACGCGAGCATCTTTGGCGCGTTGTTTCTTCCTTTCGTATGCAACAGCCGAACTAATATCTTTTGGTAAACTGCCGAGCGGAGCTTCCGCAAGCGCTTTTGCTCCAAGCGCTGCTCTAGATCCAGGCCCAGGGGCGACAATTTTGTACGGTGGTGGAATGTGATGAGATCCCGGGGCTGGAAAAATCGCACCTGGTGGCCGAGCATACATGACTGGATTTTTCGGGTCTTTTTTGTTGCCTGCAACGTTGGCGGTTGTTGGTGGATACCTTCTAACGCTTGGGGGCGGAATTGTCGAGGGAACGACGTGATTACCACCAAAACCAAATTTTGATCGTTGAACAGCGGCATAGGCTAGAGATGCCTTTGGTTTGGCATGTGCAGCTGCATGAAGAGAAGCTGGTCCCTTTGAATGAAGTTGGGGGGGGTTCGGATGACGAGAATAGCGGGGAGCCGGAGGATATCGTGGGTTTGATGGATTCGCCTCTGGAGGTGGTGCTGGTTGTGGTGCAGGGTGTGGTGCTGGGTGTGCTGCTGGGTGTGGTGCCGGGGGTGGTGCTGGGTTTCGAATAAGAGCTCCTGGGTTCGATGCACCACTGATTTTTTCTGTCGATATAGATGGAGAGGGGCTCTGGTGATGCTGTGCGGATGTTGGAGCAGGACTATGTGCGCCAGGTGGAGCAACCGGTTTCATATCTCTAATCAGTTGTGGCGTCAATGTCGGAGGAGGAGGAGGAGGAGCAGCAGAATGGTGTTGTTGATGATGCGGCGTTATTGACGAAGCAGGACCGGGTGCGCCAGATGGAGGAGGTGGATATTGATGATACGGCAAATGACTTACAGTTGATGACTGCGGTGGACTTCCATGACCCAACGGTTTTGGGGATACAGCAAGTCCCGCACCTCTACTAGATGAGTTGGTAGGGATGGAGCGAGGGCTTTTGAGATCAACGCTTATTGGTCCATTGCAAGCAGTAACAGCTGTCGAATTCGTCGGTTGAATTGGTGGCGAAGACAAAGGTGTTGTGTAAGGGGGCGGGGCTGTTGTTGTTGTACCTCCTGTCGGTTTTGGAGAGTGTGATGGCGCAGGCGCACCCGACAAGGCTTGTGAAGTGATTGGATGAACTGATATCGCTGCTGCAATTGCCATATGATCAATAATACCACCTGCTGTTTCGGCAGTAGGAGAAGGTGAATTGGTAGTCGCAATAGCTGCAGCCGTGGCAATGGCTGCGGCAATAGGTTGTGCAGCAGTTTCGGTTTCGTTTTGAACCCCATTAGTGTCAGCCCTTTCGTTGGCATTTTCATTAAGATCATTCGTGTCTGTCGGAGCTGGAGCTGGTGCATTCAAAACCGGAATGGGGAGCGGCTTTTGTCTATTGTATGGTAACAGCGGTGTTTGTTTATTCGTATCGACAGTCTTTCTCTGAGAGGTCTTTTCGGTCGCAGCGCTTTTGTCATTGGATGTTGCAGTAGCAATTTGAGTCACAGACAAAATGTTATTATTTGCATCATTTTCGCCATTTTTAGAAGTACCTGCTTTCAAAACAGGTAAATCCACCTTAGGGATACAACCTGCATAACAGCTGTAAGCCAATGCAGCACTAGATCGATCGTTTCCATCCAAAAATGATTCCGAGAGGCTTATATCATTTTCATTCAATCTAATGATCTCATCAATTGCACGTGATGTCGCTTCATCCATGGAAAAAGAATTATGCTGATAAAGCAGGGAGTTTTGTGTGTATTGACAATTTGACGGATGTTGCAATTTTGGAATCGGAGAGCTTGGACATGTGTGCCCGTTGTCTTCGGTTGAAACAATGTTGTTGAGAGATGCGGACGAACCGTGATAATTACTTGAGTCGTTGCTCGACAGGGAATGCCGGGCAGGACGCTTGGCACCCAAATTTCGACGTCCTCTCGGGGCTGGAATCTGCAATCCCATGGTGGCATTCGATCGATCTACTGGTAAATTAAACGTCGGGAGCTTTGCATTTTCTTGAACTTCCATGTGAACGGCATTCCATGATTGTGGCTGTAGATGGCACATGGAGCTCTGTTGCTGTGCTTCCTTTGCTTGTTGGGCTTTGCGATGTTCATTATACTGGCTTGTTGGTTCACTGGAAGCGTTATCATGCCCGCTATCGAAATGATGATGCTGTTGATACTCAGTCGACACATAGACACTGCTACCCATGTCGCTATCTACGGTCACGCCACTATCGCGCATAGAATTTGGATGCAATGTTGACGATGACGATTCAGCATCGGTTACGGCAACGACGGCCGTGGCATGGTTGGGTTCGTCGTCGTCACTCGCAAGAAGCAACTCTTCGATATCGTCAAGAGATTGATGGAGTTCCGCCGAAGTTTTGGGGCTAAAAGGCGTTGGGGACAGAGGTGGCGTCATTGATTGGGAGTGTGTCGCTGGCATTGGATTCGGATTATTTACGGCGGCGTTCATGTTTGTTTAGGATGGGATTTGGAATAACAATTGGGAACCGTGATGGGGTTAGAGTTAGAGTAATTAAAAAATACTTAATGGGACTTGCCCACGATTGCCGAGGAAAGAATAGATCGTGAGACAATGAAAATGCACCAAGAGGTATCGTATTGTACGTAATGAGTCATTCAAGAGAAAAACAATATTGATACATGGCCCTTTTAGGAATGTAGTTTTATTTTTGTGAATAATCTCATAATCGAATATTGGAACATGATTACATTCAACACAAATGGACCGACATAGACCTGAGTTGGATGCATCCTAGAGTAGTGATGTGATAATATATTATGTGTTGTTATATCCGGAGTAGTGAGGTACGAAGTACAACACGAAAATAATTCGATATTACGTGACAAGGTACTAAACGATACGATACGATACTATACGATACTATACGATACTATACGATACGATAGACTAAGTAAGATACGATACAGTACGATACGATTCGAAAATATCCATCAAAAACGAATATGAGTATTCTAGTAAGTGAAATAGTACCACCAGCGTAATGGATATGAATCATAACTTTACAGGACGCATTATTTGTGACAACCAAACCACTGGTTGCATTTTGTCACAACCTTAGTACACATCCAAAACAGCGTCCCAATTTGTGACAATTGTTCAACCTTTTGTGTCAACTTTTGTGACTGGCATGCCAGGTTTGCATCTGATTTGTGACAATTCACTGCCCCCTTGCTTGATTGCCACAAATGCATCCTGCATGGTTATGATTTATGATTCATTTCTAATATCTCCACAGTCCCACTGTTTGTGCATGCCATCAGGAAAAATAAACTAAGAAAAAAAAATTTGTTGTACCATACACCATAAACAATATTTGAGGAAATTTTTCAGAGTGAAAGCCGCCTAATCCTAAAGTCAAATGCAAATTCCTAAAGGTTGCCAAGATGAATCAAACTCTTTCAAAGTTTTTGGCATGGAAATTTTGGGTACATTGGTTGAATTTCTCAACTTCCAACTATATGATATATGTCAAACAAACATTTTTGGGGGTTTAGAGTGTTCATCTCATCATTTGCGGTATTTCTATCATCTGCTGTTGCCCTTCACCACTCAATTGATATTATTTCTTCATTTCTTCCAAAACTACCACCCTCTCTCTGGAGTCAACCTGACATTTCCATCCATGCTACTGCTTTGTCGCTCCTTTCCACTATGGCTGTCAATAATGTGATTCATTCACAATTCTAGCTACTGTAACAGGATATCACTGTACCTATTGCCAAAGCAACACTTCCCTCCATTCCCTCGACAGTGACCAACATGTCACTGAGCAACATTGCTTCCTGACACTGAAGATACCAGATCTGATAGCTTTGTCTGTACTGTCACAGCACCACTAGTACAACCACATTGCATTAAGGTATCTACCCTTTATCATTTTACTAACCCTTACCAATAATTCATCAAACTACTTGCATCCAATGTTATCACCCCTCCCTGTTACACCCATGTAGAAATGTAACTTTAACTCACACCGTCTACTCTCTCTCTCTCTCTCTCTCTTTGTCTCTCTCTTTCTCTCTCTCTCATTGCCCTCATATTATTGTTTTGGCCATCATAAATTGCAACAGCTGTAATCAAAGCAGAAATATCAATACCATACTCACCTGTCATTGTTAAAAACATCAAATTAATGCTATCACCATGAACTTTGCTGCCATAAATGAACCATTCACCACTATTGCCATCCTTCTGTTGTCACTATCATCTTTGCCCAAATTTCCCCAATGCTTCAATGCAATCATCCAAATTTGCTGTTGCTTACATCTCTTGTTGTTGTTGCCCTCCAACTATGCACTCCCAATTAAATTGTAATAGTCTCTTGTCATAAATACCATCTGTGATAAAACAGTACCACTCCCTTACATAGTGACAGTGGCATTTTGGACCAGTGTTGATACTCTGGTCACTACATTGCAAAATTATTGTTGCACTTCACATCCTCACATAAAGGATCCATCACTTGAGCTAGGAGCTAGTGAATATTTTTAGAGTAACTTCATCCATTTAGATTGAGGTGATTGAATTTGAAGTTATTCCACTTTTGTGCAATGGCTCATATCTGTGATTGTTAAGTACTATCACAGTTATTTTTGTTGACTTAGTCTTTTATGTAGATACTAATACTAAAAACATTGTAGGAATGATATGATTTTTTATAATCTTTTTTCTATAGCCAACCACAAAAATGGGATTTTTTATTGTTTCCAATATCCTGCTGCCCATATTGATTCCAATTCACTCCCAACCTTATCACCTCCTCCTCTTGCCCCTCCTCCTTCTTCTCCATTGTCTCTGGCTGGTCTTTTGGAACTTCCCTGCCAACCCTAGTGCAGGCAGGACAGTTGAACTTGCAGGCTATTTGTTTTCCTTTAAGATTAACATTGCTCAGATGGAGTGGTGTGTGTCCTTCAACTGGGCCACCATTCAGCTGGGTGAGGCCCTCCAGCACATGTCCTCTTCCATGGCATCATGTCCAATTTACCCCCATGGACAGCACATTGGTTGTCTTTTAGGTGGGAGTTGTCATATTGGTTGTTGGTCAGACTGGTGATGGGAATACCAATGGGACTGGTGGTTGGACTTCCAATTGAACCTCCCATCAGCAGATTGGATGGAGGATTCATTATGAGTTTGAACTGTGTCCACAACAATGAGTCAGAGGCATATAGGTTTGGTCCCAGCACAAGCAGCATGGCCAACCAGCCACCTCCAAATGTATGCTGAGGAGGTGATAGATGGAATTGGCATTGTTGTCAATGGATGCATCAGTTTGTCATATCTGTACACCACAATTTCTTCGAAGTTTTTCATGTCAATGATCACAAGAAGGACAAATTTAGACTCCATGTCCAGGCAGATGGAGGAGAGGGCGTATGGTCTGTTGACACTATTGTTGTAGATTGTCCAGCTTTCAAAGGTGTAAGTCATATGGACAGCAGTGGCACAACTTTAAGTGGGCTGACAGGCAATCTCCTTGTTGTCTTTGCTGTTGGTAAGGGCGGTTGTGAGGAGGTAGTTACCAGCCATGTAATTGTACCAGCCATCATTGTTGTTGCTGTCTTGGGGATTTTTGGCAAAGTTGCTGGAGTTGGCAGTGGTGGGGGCAGTGCTCAACAAGATGGCCTGGTGGGTGAATGTTATCATGGAGGTTCTCTTGACAGTGATGGCATAATGGTAGTTGGCAGATTGGCTCCCATGTAGACGCTGTTGCATTGGCTGCTAAATCTGGTGCAATGCCATCATCCATGAGCAGGATTGTTGTGAGGGAGGCAGTGGCACCCACGATGGGAACACTGGCATTGTTGGGCATGGAATGAGCAACAAGGGGGCTTCCAATCAGCATGGATAGTGTGGTCAGCAAGACTTGGAGCTTGATGTTAGGTCAGTAGAGGATGGCGTTGATGACAAAGACAGCCTTGGATGTGGCAACAGCATTGCCGATGATGCACTCAGTAGGTGCCAATGCAACAGCAGAGTGGTGGCAGTGTAGGCTGAGTCAACAACAACACCATATGGCAAAACAAAGAATAAGCCAAGCATGTTGGTGATATACCCAGTTTTGAGTAATGATGTTTTAGAATAATGAAAGGGTGGGTTTAGAGCTAGACAAAGCGTTCAACACACACAGAGACAAAACAAGAGAAGGACAAAGGGGCATGTGCATGCACGTGCTCATGATGTCACAAAGAACCAAAGAAAGGAGGAACAGGAATCTACAAATGAGGATTCCTGGGAATCATGAGAGAGGCGCAACTGGGCATAACACTCTCTCT
>JALLPE010001899.1:0-10701 GCA_036940025.1 Conticribra weissflogii
ACAGGTAGGGGATGCCCTTTCTTAGCAGCCAATAACCAAATAATAACATTTCAGTGCTCTGATGCAACGTCTCATCAACCTCGACAAAGCATCTGGATTTAGATTTCTTTCAATTGAATCATTCGACGAATCACACAATTCGATCAAATTGACTTCAGCATAAAAACTTGCATCATTGCGATGACTGCTGCAATCCCAGTCAGTTACAGATGTCCATTTTCCATTGCGTGAATGTAACATGCAACTGTTTGCTGATTCAAGGAATTGTGATTTTTCAATCAACCATAATTTCCTGAAAACTGATTACGTGAAAATTGAAAACAAATAATATTGTATGCAGTGAATATGACTCTCTCGTGCTGCTGCAAATTAGATCATCGGATTTGGTTTCATGGACAATCTTGTCATGATAACTGCAGGAGATGCATTCGATAGCAACTTGGAATATCAACCCAAACTGCCGTAGAATTCGGACAAAGTTGCAGCGATGTGGCAGGTAATGAAACAGGTGGAAATTTTGATGCAGCAGTGTCAAGGCTTCATCTCCCCCATCATGGTCTCACAGACTCTCAGTTTGAAATGAAGATTTCGAGGCGGTTTAGAATAGTTGGGGCATGTGTTGGAGTCGTGATGGGATGTCTTGTGGGATGAATTGTTTGCTTTTCATGGATACGGACAGGGCCGATCGAAAAAGGAAATCCACGGAGCTGGAATTCATTTTCAGTCATATCATGATAGAAGGGACTAAACTTTTTGAAGCAGAGACAGCTACGTTGTTCATATTAGATGAGGATAAAAACGAGCTTTGGTCGCAAGTGGCGACTGGAACTAAAGGCATCATCAAAGTGAAGGCAGTTAAGGGTATCATTGGCAGTTGCATCCAAACTGGTCAAATCATAAATGTTCCAGATGCATATAAAGACAAGAGGTTCAATCCTGAAGTCGGCGGAAAAACTGACAAGGTGTGTTTTGGCCATGCCAGTAAAACGCTCCGACGGTAAGGTCTTGGGCGCAATACAGATGGTGAACAAAATCAACAAAGATGGATCCCCTTCTTCCTTTGGTCCTGATGACGAGACGCTATTAACCATGATGGCGTCTCACGTGAATTCTTTGCTTTGAAGCAACATGCTATTTTCACAGATGGCCCAGAGCGCATTGATTCATGGTTGTTAAAATTATTTACATACAACTTTTGTACGTCACACGAGTGCGGCTATAAGATGTTGTCTTATCTTTTTCTTGTTCGCTGGAAAGAAGGCTGCTGCTGTCGCCGTTGAAGCGCCGCGTCCAGTTTACGTTTCATCTCATCCAGAACCTCTTGATGTCTCATAAAAACGGTTTCATCACTGACATCCTCGTCCGATGATATTGGCTCTTCCTTCTCTCTCTGGGTGGATGCAAAAGAATCGAAGTCGAATTCCTTAATGAAAGGAGCGATAATAATGCTCTTGTCGTTAAGGTTTGCAATTCCCAAGTCACCTGGCTTTCCAAATAAATTTCTTCTGTTTCCACCGCTAAGGAACATTTTCGCCACATGACCCCATTCAATCTCTAGCGTGCTCTGGTATTCAATCGTAAAATTATTTCCTTCAGATGATGTGTTTTTGTTGACATTTGGTTGAGGGGAAGTTTTCCTTCTTTTGACATCCATGAATGAAGGACCTCCGACTGAGACTATGCCAGGTCTGAATCCGGTGTTGTGCCTGCCATAAGGCAAGTTGGATGAATTTTCCATGTCCCAAGTCAACGGCATTGACAAGTGACTTGGCGGATTCAGAAGGGTGTCTGGTAACCCTGACGCTCCGGCTCCAATGTTCAGAAACGTTTCGCCCAATATTTGAGAGCCTTTTCGTTTCAGCGTTGAGCTGGTGGATCGAGAGAATGTAGCTGGATTTGGTGTGCTTGCGGTTGTCGGGGACGGGGTTGGGGTACTCGATGGAGTGACTGGACAGTATGGCCCACCGTCAGAGACACCTCCTCGAAGGCCAAGGCGGGTTTGAAGCTTCTTCATTGATTTCTGAAATGCTGCACGCGCGTGTGCTCGTTTCATCAATTCATCACCAGTGATATCAGGATGGTAGCCGGTAGGAGGCCTACATGGCTCCTCCCAAACACCCCTATTGTCGCAGAAGAAGTCATATGGTAGCATTGTCGACACCCGGCATTCCTCGTCCTGCACGATTTCGCATACTTCTTCATGCCCTAGTGCTTCACCAGCACGAATCACTGAGCTGACATAGGCATCAGAAAATGTCTCAGACACGTTGCCACGCCGTGACATGAGGGCAGCAAGTAATACTCGCTCCTGTGTTTTAGCTTTGAGTGCCTCAATTCGGAGTGAATCTAGAAGGGATACCATCTTCCCAAGCATCGGAAGAGATGAACCCTATAATCAAAACAGTAAAGTAAAATAATAATTAGATTTTGACGTTAGAAAGTCTCTCAACAGTCAAGGCGGTCAAACTTACCATGTTACTGTCAATGACAACTTTGTTAGCTAGCGCTTGGCTGACAACGGTGGCAATTTCGGATTTGGGAACAGCTTTCGTGAACGAGTCCTCTTTGCTATAAACCCGAGAAAGAGCGAAGACTGATTTCCTAATCGAAACCTTGAGAAGCCAATTGCAATCTGAGTCTGACTCGATCTTTCTATTTGCAACGATGGCCTTTTGAAAGCTCTCTTCGTGTTCAAACCAGAGCCATACTTTAATTGCGGCAATAACGACCTGACATTAGTGAAAAGGTAGAAATGTCAGGCTGGCAAGAAAAAACAAGTCTGTGTGGGTCAAGGGCTGTAAAATTTTGAACTTACACCTCTTGCATCTGACGCAGCAACTTCTGTCCCGATGAAAGAGCGCAGTTTAATGCGAAATGATTCTGTGTCCATGGTTTGAACTAAATGGTCCGAAATCAAGGTGTCCGGAATAGGTGTAGCTCCGCCCAGTAACAGCAAGAATTCCACAAGAGATCCCTCAGGTAATGATGGATTTTCTTTCCTCGATTTCCAGGCCTCGTAGAATTTTCCACTTGCAATGGTATCAGCAATGTCACTCGGCAACCCATCAGGGCGTTTTGGGCGTGATAAAGTAAGACGTTTCGGCGTAGCATGTTCTGGAGGAGACTGCTTAGGCGTTCCACCTCCCAAAGTAGTCGATGCATCCTTAGATTGATAACTTTTCTTCTCTGTAACTTCCTCAACCGTATCACTGTTCGCCTTCACTTCACTATCAATATGTTGACTAAGTTTATCCGTCGAAAAAGACAGTTTTGGTTCAGCAGTCTGCAAGATACCTTGATTGTTTGTAATAGATCCATCGGATTTGGATGCATTCGTTAACGCTGTCGCTCTCTTTTCTTGCAACGTTGCGGACGTCGCATCTGCGTTCAAATTTCCCAGGTTTGTCTCACTGACTGGAATCATGCAGTACACATCCACGGGGGCTTTATCTGAGGCCATCAAAGAAGAATGAAAATAGGGCAAATTAGATCGATGGTGGGGAAAACAAAAGGCATTATTCGTTTCCCGATTTCCGATACCCAGGACGGAGGCATGATTGATCGTGGCTTTTTCCAGAATTTCATTGGCGGCATCTTACAGTTTTTTGGCGATTCTTCTCTACCCAGGGTCATAATATGTTGCAACCGATGAGTATGGGTTTTGACAACATGCCTTCTACTTCGCAATTAGTAGGTCGAGCTGATAAATCTTTTCCGCAAGATGTTTGATGTGGCGATATGGATGGAATTGCAGCTTATTTGAAGATTATGAATGAGTGTTCTGATCCAGCTTATCGAATCTTCTCCATTATTAGTGCCCAAAGAATGCTACGGGCGCTGATGTCACCGAAGTGTCGAAATATTAAGTTGTAAAGTGCAACGAGTGATCACCACTACGGTCACAATGCCAATGTTCTAGGCTTGGGTAGGCTCAACCGTAAAATTGTGGGAGAAGTATTACAGCATAATATGACGGTGGCTGGGTTTCTCAGGGATCCCACTGAAAGCTCTCAATTAATGAGTTGTTTTGTTCTAAGAAATCTGACATCCACCGTGGGCACTTATACAATGAAACCCTTGGTCCAAGAATACCGAGGAGTCGCAAAGGCTTCCATGAATGAGCGTTTTGTTCCCTGAGATGATTTGTCTTTGAAGAACTCTGATACTATCTCTAGACTTTTAAGTTTGCCAAGTCCGAGCATCTCTGAATCAATATCACTAGAAGAAGCGTTTGACACCCTTTCATGTGTCAAACCTAACGCGCTCATCACTGAAAATGCCAAAAGCGGGTCGTTCAACTCCCTCTTCCGCTTAGATTCATTTGCGGGGCCGCCAAAATCGGGGTTGCAAGCCATTCTAACCTCAGCTTTCTTCCCTTCTCGCAGTTTCCGCAAAAATTCCACCTCAGAAACACTGTTCTCCGGTTGAAAAGCCACTCTCTTGCCACCGCCCATCAGCCGCTCCTTTTCTGCCTCTATGCTGGTTGTCACAAACAAATCATCCAAGAACTTACCCTCGAGATCCTCTGCATTGTTGATGTGCTCCACAACCGTCTGGATGGCACCTCTCGCGGCACTGCTGCGATCCTGTCCTGCCTCGGATTCTCGAACTCCCGCGGGCTTGATTTGTTGGATTTGATGCACCCTCAACAAAGGAGGAAGGAGCGAGCCAGACGCCGGAAGTCCATATCGAAGATCCACGTGCCCCAGCCTCTGATGCCGATGAATGGCTTTCATCCTTGGATCCATCCTCATTTCTTTCAACCCCACGCCCTTTGAAATCAACGCCGCCTGTACCGCCGTCATCTTTCCATCGGGTCTCGTCCCCTCCGCATCCGGCGACAGGCTCAACAAACTTGACTGGGGTAACTGCTGCCCCTGTCCCAACGGCATCTTCCCCACCGAACGAGACCGCACCGCCCCCGTGGCACTGTCCAGCGACAACGCTGGAGAAATCATGACATCCGGAGACTTTCTCATATCCGGCCCCAAATTCTCGGCGATCACCCGAGTCCCCGCCGAATCCCCCCCATACGGAAGCATGACACCCCCCGCCAATATCCCACCGGCACCCAGTCCATCCAGATCCTTGTCCAACCTGGCCACATGACACCTCCTCACCCGATCGAACACCAACTCCGCCGCCGCCGCCGCCGCAGAAGTGACTCCCTCGTACCTCTGCCCCGTCATCGGATCGGTCGGACCCCTCTGCGAATACTTGCTGAAATCCACGACACTTCCCTCCGCGGGATGTTCGGGCAACACGACGAGATTGAGGCCCGATCCGTAATAGGCGAATTGATCGAAGTCGTCTTTGACGGAGGCCGCACCGACGGCGCCGTCGCTTTTGCCTCCGCCTCCGACTCCGCTCCCCTGCAGAGGCAAACCCTCTCTCTTCTCCCTCTCTTTCTCAATTCGCAACGCTTCCTTTGCCACCGCCAACTCCTGCATGGCGCGGACCGGATCCTTTTCGATCTCTTCCGTGATCTCCTCGACAGATGAGGGGACGGGCAGGAGAATCACACGGTATTTGTCGTAGGCGCTTTCGGTGAAGGCTTGGCGGAGCTGGCGGGTCTGCTCGAGCGCCGTGCGGAGACGCTGTCTGGCCGAGGAGAGGGAGGTGTCGGTGGGGTGGATGTAAGGGGAGTAGGTGTTGGTGAGTATGGCGCGGCGGAGGTGGGTTTCGGTGGGATTAGGGGGTTGGGGAAGTGGGGTTGGAGATGGGTGAATGGAGATGCCAGTTTGGGCGACGGCGTTGGTGGAAGGGGGACTAAGTTGAGGACGGGATGGAGCAAGGGGTCCCGGTTGGATGGATGGCAGTGCGGAAGGAGAAGGACCGGCAGTTTGGGAAGAGAGAATTGACACTTCTGGAGTGTTTGTTGCAGCTGCTGCTGGTGCTGGTGCTGGTGCAGCTGGTAGTGGTTTTGGCAAAGCAGCCGTGGAAAAAGGAGTCTGTCCATTTGGAGCAGCTTGAACTGCAGCCGCAGCTGGAGCTGCCGTTGCAGCTGCAGTTCCAGCCACGGTGACAAAACCGGAAGATGTCCCAGCCCCGAGCCCGACTTCCCGTTCCTCATGGTCGTTCTTCCCATCTTCCACCTCCACGTCCTCATCCAAATTGACCAGCGATTCCATGGTGCTCTCGAACAAGTGATCCTCCAACGCCATGTCCTGATGGGAATGATGATGCGGGTGCGCCGCCGCCATCTCCGCGTCCAAATCGTATCCTGGCACGTCGTTTAACAGCCCCGCGGCAGACGCGGCAATGGCGTCTTCAGACTCGTGACTGAGCAGATGGGCGTCGATGTTTTCAAAGGAGGATGGGTCGTGGTCAACGTGGAGGTGGGGGATGTGGCCCGCCGCGGGAGTCACGGCCGAGGTAGCGGAGTGGGCAGCGGAGTCCGCGACGTCGTGAGCGACAGCAGCTGGGACAGAGGCTCCGGCGCTCGCGGTCGAAGGCATGGGCACGTCGTGTGCTGCTACGACGGCGGGATCCGCACCGGTGGCGTCATAAGCAGCGGATACGTCGGCGGCGCCCGTCTCGGTTGCGGCAGCGATGGTGAAAGGCGCCGCAGGGGAAGCAGCTGCCGTGGCGAGATCTCGGTCTGCGGCAAAAATTATGCTGTCGTCCACGTCGGCGATCGCGCCGGGCTGAGGCGCCAAGTCCCCCATGGAATTGCTTGGAAATTCAATTTCATTTGCATTCATGGAGGATTCGTCCCTCGTGGCCGGGGAAGCTGTCGGAGCGGAAGTGGCGGAGGCGTTCACATCATGCGGCTGTGGATGTGGTTGTGCAAAGGATTCGGGCGCTTCCAACGTCATCTCTTCGCTAGACGGATTGATCGAGTGGTTGGGAGCGTCGCCGATGGCAGAGGGAGTACTGCTGCCGTGTGGTGCGGAGCTGCCGCTTTGGATTTGCGTGATGTTCTCCATGATTGATTGTAATATTTGGTACAGTACATCATAGTTAAAACGGAGAAACAAGCGCGCTCGAAACAGAACTGAATTCCGCCAGTTTTTGATGAAAAAGTATTTATTCCCCTGTGAAGATCCTTTTCGGTCTCCAACCTTTTAGTTTCGACTAAATTGAAGAGGACTTTGTGTACATTTTGAATTTTTGATTTTTGACCAAATAATTATTAATTTTTAAAGATGTTGAAACGGGGGCGGTATAGTTTCAAATTCCCTTAAATGACCTTGTAATTTGAGGAGACTGACTGACTGACTGACGACCACGATGTGTGACGTTGAGTGTTGAGGGTCGCGGGCCGAAGAAGAACCCCAAAACCCGGAAAGAACGAACCCCATCCAAAAAGGCAAAAAAAGCGGAATATAAAGTCATGACCATGGACGCCACCCGTGGCGAAGTCGTCGCCATTTTTCTGCAACACGATCCGGCCCACTATCGACTACAATAAAGATTATCCAGCTCATCAACCGCAGAACGTCCATCCAGCTTACAATATCTACCTCTCTAATGACACTATGACTAACAACGACAACCAAAACCAAGCAGCCCCCACCTTTCTCTCCCAAAGCGTTCACGACCGTCTCATCTTCCGCGCCGTACAACCCACCGACATCCCCCGCTGCTACGAAATCGAAAAGGCGTCCTACCCCCCCGACGAGGCCGCATCCAAATCCCAATTACAATACCGTCAACATCACGCCGCGCCTTTTTTTCGATGCGCCTTTTTGATTGACGACAATGGCTCCTTCGGCGACAGCTTCGGCGGCAGAAACTCCGGCGCCGACAACAAGATGTTCACTCAAACCCACAACGACCCCCCTGCGAGCTGCACCAGCACCCAAGCCTCCGTCTCCTACCGAGGCCGCGCGGCCCGCGTCCAATCCACCGTCCGGGGCACCATCATCGGCTACATTTGCTCCACGCGCGCCGCGTCCTTCACGGAAGAATCCATGAAGTCTCACGATCCCCGCGGGAAATTGCTCGCCATTCACAGCGTAGTGGTCGAGAAGAAATACAGGAATATGGGCGTGGCATCGGCGATGATTCACGATTATATCTCGGCCATGGAGAGGTTGAACCGGGGGAATTCTCTCAAAGTCAAAATGGAGAAACTGGTCTTGATCTCCAAGAAGGATTTGTTGGGGTTTTACGTTAGAAATGGATTTCGTGCCATCAAGTTGAGTGAGGTGGTTCACGGGAAGGATCCCTGGTTTGATTTGGAGAGGGATCTGGAGTCGGCGAAGGAAGCTGAGGAAGAGGAGAGGAGGCATTTGCACGAGTGTTTTTTGGTGGATGCGTTTGCGGACCCAGAGAGGGAGGGAAGTGGGAATCCGGCGGGGGTAGTTTTGTTGAAGGGTCCTCCCGGGAAGACAAAAATCAATGGTGTGTATAGCGGAAAATTGGATTCTGGGGACGACGATGATAATTCGCTGGATGACATCACGGATGATGATTTAAAGGATACCGCAACAAAGCCAGAAAATTCGGATATTTCTCCCAGGGGTATGGAATGGATGGCAGTGGTGGCAAAAGAATTTAATCAGGCGGAAACCGCATTCGTTTGGCCTGTTCAGATGCCAACTCTCGATATCAGTACACCTCCTCCTTCTGGCTATGCCATCAGATATTTCACTCGAACCGGTGTCGAAGTAGATCTCTGTGGGCATGCCACTCTGGCTTCTGCATCGGTATTGTTGAATTCCAAAGAAAAGAAAGATGCCAAAGACAACAGAATTACCTTTTACGCAAGGCAAGATGTCCTTCAGGCAGACTTGCTAGTTATGCCGACCAATTCTACAAATCAATCCAACACGCAGATCACTCCTTCTTCGTCCAACGCGTTGCGAATTGCAATGAATTTTCCATGGAAAAATGTGACTCCTGTCCCAACTGGCGAAAACGGCGCCGAAGCCGTCTTGGACATGCTGTCTCGTGCCTTTTTCAAAGCAGGTTGCTCGTCCAGTGGCAAGGAAGTGGAATCTGCTCTAACTTCTCGATTTGTCAAATTCTTCAGCGGGAAGAATGAATCCAACTCATGCCCTTTTTCCACTGAGCACGTACTGCATATTGGTACCACGGACGGGAAGGAAGATTTATTCTTGGAGTTGACGGAAGAAGGGTTTGATCTGCTTCGAGGAATCGATGTTGATTATGATGCTTTGGCTCGCGGGTGGGATGGATATTCTCGAGGAGTCATTATTTGTTGCTGTGCTTCCCAAGGTTCGTCTCCACACAATATCGCACCGGTGGATTTCCGGTCTCGTTTCTTCGGTCCCAAAGTTGGTATCAATGAAGATCCCGTGACCGGATCGGCTCATTGTTCCCTCGGACCGTATTTTGGGTTGAAACTCGGGAAAACGACCGTGGTCGGGAGGCAGGAATCTGAAAGAAGTGGGTTGGTGGAATGTACATTGAAACAAGAGGAGGGAAGAGTGAATATTGTAGGCACCGCTGTGACGACAGTTTCAGGTAATTTGGCCATTCGGATATGAATTCGGGGTAATGTAATGTCCTCCTCTCATGAACATAAAATGTCCAATGAGGTTGCAACTATGTGATAAATGTAATTTCTCTCTAGAAAGAGAGCGTGCAGATGACGGATAGAAATTATTTCTTACTTATTTTCTATGTTGGTCACTCTCAAAACTAGAATTCTATTGACTAGTTAATTGATGTTAAGATTTTTATGATTTTGTAATTATGATTATTTTAAAATTATAGACATAAAGTGTTTAGATTTCAAACAGTGTTTGGGGTGATTTAAGTCCCTGATCAGTTGTCATGTTATATACCTCCTTCCACTCCAAAACTGGGAGGAAATTGGGTTAGAATTCACCATTATTGCTGCATATTGTCTTCATGTGCATTCTGTCATGTGTTGAGAAGAGGTTCATTGCCTACATCTGCCAAGTCTTTGTTACCATGTACCCTTTCCATTTGTTTTAGTTTTTGTTCTTTTATGACTTGTAACATAAACATTTGCATATCCCCTGATGTGTTCTACTATCAAAACTCCAATTTTTAGAGATGTCAATTTTACCCTTGTTGTTGCAATGTAGCATTGTAGGTAGCTTCACTTTAAGTTCCATAGCAGTCATCATTTGCCATACAAATGACATATTGTATTCACATGATCTGGTAGCATATAATTTAGCTTCTGACATTTGAAATGTTGCATTTTCTGGGTTGTGTTCATTGCCATAACTGGTGATCCATTCAAGAAAACTTGGGTTCCTGAAATTTTTTTGTAATTAGAGACAGTTTGCTTATTTGAAACTTTGTAAAGGCTGCACCACTATTGACAGATTTAGTACCAGTCCACAAGTTGTTATACTTTTCACATAGTATGTTACCATCAACATGGCATTGTAATCACATTTTGTTGGGTAGACAAATAGCCTTGACAAATTGCAAACTGTGTTTCCACTGTTGGATTGGAGTTTCAATCCAGATGTTGAAGCTATCCAATACCTGCTCGATGTTTGGTAGTGTAAACAACATCAAACGTGAAAACAACACAAAATTTCTATGTATGAAGCAAGATTTGAATTATTAATATAGATAAAATGAAACAAACTTTTTCCTTTCTCTGCATTAAAAACATGTAATTCTTCATCATCAGGATCATCATGATCCCAAACTTTATCTTCTTGACTACCTGGTTCTGGATGCAAAACTTTAATTCCAGCGGCTTGGTCTGTTTTCTGGATCAAGGTAACTGCAAGAAAAATAGTG
>JALLPE010001900.1:0-10696 GCA_036940025.1 Conticribra weissflogii
TCTGGCTTCTGACACGGTTGAAATTATCGTTGATATTTATGTCATAACCGGCATAGTATCGTAGGCATGGCGAGAGTGAAGTCAACCATAAAATATTGTCGGTCGGTGGGCGGACATAAAATCAAAAAATACCAGAGATGCAAAAAATCATCACCATCGTCATCAATAATATCTGTCCATGCATCAATACTCGTCGAATGACCTGCCTTCGAGATACGATAACCCGGACGTCCTCTTTCAACCACCGTCTCGTCGTTCTGCTATTGGCATTGGCATTGGCAACTGATACCACCGCTGCCATCGAACAATTCGAAATTCCGACATGTTACACGCCTTGCGCAGACGGCTTCACAGGCGATGAAATAGTCCCCGGATCTCAATGCAAACATCGATACACGTGCCGTTTGGGGAAAAACTTGGGAATAATATCCTGCAGCGATCCGCTGATTTGGGATGTCGATAACGGGTATTGCAATTTTCCATGGCTCGTCGTCTGCAAGGACGACTTCACCTGCCCGCCGACGAAGAACCCGACGCCTTTGCCGACGGAATCCCCGACGAAATCTCCGACGAGGAATCCCACCCCCTCGCCTTCGCGGAGTCCAACTAATTCTCCTTCAACCAGTCCGGTGGAATCGAGTGCAATGAACTACATATTATCGAGGGAATCTCAAATCGAGCGAATCGTTTTAATATCCAAAACTCCTTCTGGGCAATCGTATAGATCCACGAATTACAATTTCGATGGCCTTGTTTCCGGACTTCAAAAAATGGCAGTGGATGGATTTGGGGCCGACTTTCGATTCTTCCTCGGAGAGGGAGATCCTTCAATGTATAAATACGGCCTTGTCAATTTTTCCGCATTCCTCGCAAATGCCGTGGTGGAAACCATCCGGGAGGATTCGTGTGATGAAAACAATTGGCAAGGTGTAAATGGGAGATTTGCCATTGCTAACTCTTGTGGTCAAGAAGGAAGATCGTATCAGAATGAAGCATGTGGAGACATTTACTCTTGCAAAGTTGACACAGATATGGAAATCACTGCAGTGACTAGTGGGAACGAAGTGATGGCTCCGCCGCCGTTTCAATGTCAACCCGGGAGTGGGACAGGGAATTTTGCAGGGTATTGGGATGCATCGACTGGAGAATCGGTCGACTCTGTTCCGTATTCTAACTCTGCCGGACGAACCGACATTGAAGGTAAGACTTTCCCAAGCATACCGACTTTTTTCTTCTTCATTTTCCGTTAGGAAATTATTTCTCTGAATTTCACTGCGTTATTTTGTTACTTGCGATAATGTTACACGCAAAAATCGACGAAGGCTGTTGCTGGTGGGGAAGGGGAGCATTGCATACACGAGGAGTGTGTAAGAATCAATAACTTCTGTAATTATTTTTTGGTTCCAACTATTTGCAATATTTCCTCTTAATTCCCTGTTCATTTCAGGCAATATTGGGAAATTCAACTACTACGTCGGAAAAGGTGCCGCCGATCGTGGTGAAAATAGTTTCTACCCTGACATTGACTTCTGCCAAAATCCAGAAGCTACTTGCGCGTCACAATACGAACACGAATTGCGTTGGACAACAGCCATGTTCGAATGGGCCGATCGAATACAAAGATACTCTGGTTGCAACTGGGAATACATGGACAAACTCATGCGATTTTTGGACGGAGGAATGACCGATGATTCGTTTATTTTGTCGGTCGGAAGAATTCTTACAGCGGATTGTCACGAGGTCGGATGCACTCATCATTCGGTTCGATTCGAGGACGAAAGGAGGTTATCATTTTACACAATAATCAACGATGTGCTCGACATACCGTCTTTGATCGAAAAGCCGTCAACTTCTCAGGCACCTACACCGATGCCGTTTCAGCCGATACCCATGCAGTCATCACCA
The DNA here is from genome assembly GCA_036940025.1 of Conticribra weissflogii. Classification (NCBI taxonomy): domain Eukaryota; phylum Bacillariophyta; class Thalassiosirophyceae; order Thalassiosirales; family Thalassiosiraceae; genus Conticribra; species Conticribra weissflogii. Next base: position 1,906 of record JALLPE010001900.1, read on the forward strand.
TTCTCATCGTCGACGGCGACAGCTATCACTGAAACTGGCGCTCCTCCTGTTCAATCCATTTTGACACTGAGCCCAACGTCAGCGCAAAAGAAGAAGCCTGATGCACAAGGAAACAACAGTGGAAAGATCGGCAAAGGATTGCTGTCCATTGAAGACAATCTTGCTAGTTTGTGCCTTCCTTTGCATGCTTGGACATTATTTTTGACCATCGGATATCACGCTGGATTGAACTTAATATTGTGAATGATGATGTAAAGCCAACGGGTGATGAGTAACGATTTTGTTCTTTTTATTCCAGCTCCATGATTGGCAGGATTTGCATGCTTCTTTTGAGGTGACTGGATCAGTATTTGTAATGACGAAATTTTGTGTGTGTCTTTTACATGTTAGTGATGATTTGATTATTCGAAAAATCTTTCCTCGAAGACAACATCTCACGAAATCGATACGATTGATTAAAGTACTGAAATATAAGCAGTAAGCAGTTTCCCACAGAATTTGAATTGCATTTTCCTGAGTTAACTTTGGTAGGGTGATCAGTATTCCTCTTCAACTTCGGGTGATTGCGATAGGATCTTAATTAAACTAAACTGAGATTATTATCACGAAAAAACAACTGGAGGGAAGGATAAGTCTTCTTTTCTAAATTCAATTATTTTTCACAAATATCCTATCTCATAACAACAATAACGACCACTCCCCATGTGACTAGACCATGAAGAAATTGTATGTATAGTACGGCGTGACTACTCCTTCTCCATCTCCCCCGTATCGTCCTCATCTCGGAACGGCAGTGGTTCGTCATCTTCCTCCTCCTCTCTAGGGGCCACCCCTATCGTGACCCCAAATGTCTTTCCTTTGTACTCCTCCATGGAATCCGTTCCTCCTTCCCCTCCTTCGTCTTCGTCATTGTTAGGAGGGTCGTCATCCATATCTCTTGCCGTATATGGGTCATAAACGCTTCTCAATTGAATAACATGATGTTGACGATTGTCTAAAGATTCTGACTCTCCACGACGTTCTCTTCTGGCGGTGACGCCACCGCCCTCGCCGATTGTTTGTTTTGGGAATTTTACCACGGCTGCTGTCATGTTGTCTTTGCTTCCTTTGATTAAGCAGAGATCAAGGATCTGTTTCATGATTTTTGTTGTGCACGGTGCGATCGATTATGCCACAAATTTTCGGGGGGGGATTCAGAATTTATGCAATAAATCAAAATTCAGCAATCGATGTATTACTCATCGCCAAGTTCTGAACTCCACACAATAAATCAAAAAAGAATGTCAAAACTCACCTCTTCACAAAGCACACCCAAATTCTTCTCCCCCTCCTTAAAAATATCCGCCACGGTGTTGACACACTCTTGATTAGTCTGAACATCCCAAATACCATCACATGCGATGATGATAAACTCGTCTTCCTCCTCATTCCGATTCTGAACGATGATATCCGGAACCGGAGAAACCTTCTGCTCCCCGGGCTTGAGCATCGGCCTCGCCGAATCGCCACCATTCTTCCCGCATTCACTCTGACTTCCGCTTCCGTCCTCATCGCCAGCAGAATAACGGAGAGACCCGACCCTATCCCGATTCTCCCCCTTCGCTCCACTCAACACGGTGTCCAAATCCTTAAACCGAAAATCACCCAAACCTCGACTCACAGCCAAATCTCCCTCCACCCTACCTCCGCTGACGTATCCTCCGGCCTCTCTCACCCTCCGTTCTTCTGCCTCGTCATCGGGTTTGTGATCGTAACTGAGGGGAACGACCCGATGCCCGGAACGGGAATAGACGGCACGAGAATCTCCGGCGTTGGCGCAGACGATCCAGCGGGGTGTTAGGAGGACGAGAGAGGCGGTGGTGCCGGAGTCCTGGTCGTCGGTGATTTTTGGGGGAGGTTCGAGGATGGGAATTTCGGTGGGGGTGGGGACCGGATGGGTTGGATGGTGGAAGAGGGCTGCGGATATGGACGATGGGGTGTTAGAGTTCGTATTATCTTTATCGGCAGCGGAGGGAGACGAGTGCTCGGAACTGCTGCTTCCTTTGCCTTCGGGCGATAAGTGTCCAACGCCGATGGAAGGTGGACCTTCAGTCAAATATCCATACCCGTAGGGGATGTTGGCATCGACGTTTCCATCTCCTCTCACTTCCTTCAAAATCTCGGCATCGATATCGCAGAATGCATCTCTGAGCGCATCTTCCAACAACGTCATCAGTTGGTGATCATATGTGGCTTTGGCGACTTCCAAGGAATTGGTCGGGGGACTAGCAGATTTTTCTTTTTCATCATCATTTTTTCCTTCTCCCATTCCCTTTTCGCCCTGTTCCGACCCGTCGCAGTGCACTTCTTGCATTTGCATTCCTCCCTCTCCCCCGTCTTGCTGCGGCGGCTTTCCCCCATCCAAATGCAACCTTACCATCTCCTTCACCTTCCTCACCTCCTCATCGCTCGCGCTACTCCTCTTCAACAGCAAGTCTAGTTTCTTCTTCTCCAGGAAATCGTCCCTATCGCGCAATCGTTCCGCGTAGGCCACGAAGGCGGGTTGACGACACAGGACTCGGAGGAGGTTGCGAGAGGCGTATTCGGCGGCGAAGGATCCGCCGTGTCCGTCGAAGACTGCGAAGAGGGAGTGGTTGGGAAGGGGGATTCTTTGATAGATTGGTTTGATGTTATCCGTCGCGGCCGTTGCTGGTGCAGTCGTTGTTGCATTATTCCCCCCGTTTTCTTGTTTGGCGCCCTCGCCTAATTTTGAATTTCCACCCTCCTCTGACTCGATACCCTCCATTCCCACCTCGGTTCCCTCCGAAGCAACACATTTATTACTTTCCAAGCCGTCATTACCGTTGCCGCCAACTTTCTTTTCGGCGTACAAAAAAGGCTGGGCAATGTGAGCATCTTCCATATGAACTCGCCAACCCTGCATGGAGGATATGCCATAGGGTAAGCCATCGAGGGTTTCTCCCTCGTGGGTGTGCTTTTCGGTGATTGGGGATCCCAACAAATTTCCCATATTAAGGAGGTGATGTATGAAATAGCAGACGACTTCGCAGTACAAATGAAATGCAGAAAAAATATATAATGAGGCAGGGAGTTGCCTTGTGCCTTGTAATTGACCGGGTGCACCTCTAAACTATGATGGCGTAAATGTTGGGACAATTTTCAAATCGGAGATTCTTGGGCACAAAGATGGGAATGCGGCTGGCCTCAGTCAACGAAAAAATTCCAAATTTTGATGGATCGTATGACCCTCGATGTTTCCAACAATTGCACTCTGATGGCACTGAACACGGACTAAGATGTTTGTTCGATGTCAAAGCCAGATAGATTGTTGGCTTTCTACTCGTGCTACCAAATATCAGTGCGTCAATGGGTTAAGCCCAAGATAAGATGGGATAGGAAGGCTGGGAAAGCAGGGAAAGCCGAGGCCTCCAATAAATAAAATGATAAATGGCTTTCTCGTCTCCTTGATCCAAAATTCAACGCATTTGTCTGACAAGGAAAAGAGGGTTTGCCTGCGCTGCGAGCGACATGGACTGTGCGAGATACAAGATTGTTTCGAGAATTTCGCTTCCAGGAGCTATATAAACTAGGGCACGTGGTGTGGCCAATGATTTGGAGGTTTGTATGTCGTCAATTGATTGTAAAAAATATGAAATAATTCCTTGCAGTTCTTCGTTTTTGAGATGAGAAGAATTAGAAGTCTGTCAGATGTAAATAGAATGTCTTACCTACAGTACCCTACAAAAGTCTGCTGCCACATTAATAAAATAAAATATGGTATGGTACTCTAATAGATTGGATGGCGGGTGGCGGACATCATCTTTTTATCACGCAATGTGTAAAGTGAAGAAAGTAGTTGCGCTAATCGACCCACATACAAACAATTAATCTCTAAATGGGTCATTCTCATATTCTTCAATCTTTAATATAAGAAATGGTTTTTGCACTAGACTCATTACGTCAATCACTCATTTCACAGATACACTAGGCAATCTGAACCAGTCGTTTTCACAATGAAGCCCAACCAGCCTAGCGAAGCCCCTCGACGGTTGTAAGAGTAGTAGTAGGACTAAGTACTGTGCCCACTCGTCGATGCAACAAACAAAAAACAGACTAAATGAAAGATAATATTTCATGTTAAAATATTCGAAGATTGATCTCGATAATTCTAACATCCAAAAATAATATACTCCCAACAAACTGTAAAATGGAGTTTAGTTCCACGTGCTTTTACAGGAATTGATGCAGATTGATAAACATGCACAACTACTGGGATTATTAATTTGGTACAGTCTTTCCATCTCCAAGCTCTTCATACCCAGGCATAACTTTCCCCATGGGAATCTGCAAAATTTTCCTCATGGCCGCAACGTCTCCCTTCTTTTTGGCCTTATCGTAATTCCTCACCTCCTTCTTACTCACGGTGGCACCCCAGAAGTTAACAGTCGCATCCTTGTATTTATCTCCATTGGCATTGGTATTACCACCCACAGTGTCCAACTTTTCATCCCCCGTTTCTTCCTTGACGAACTTCTTCTTCTTGGCCACCGCTTTCATCTCCCTCTCTTCCGATTCACCGACGACAGTCACTTTCCCATCGGCAACCAACCACTCCTCGGTACACACCGAGCTATAAAACTCCTTATTGTGACTGATCATCAGAACGGCTCCACCCCAATTACGGAGTGCCTCCGAAAGAGCTCCGAGGGCCTCGCGATCGAGGTAGTTGGTAGGTTCATCCAACACCAACAAATGGGGACAATTCCACATGGCCGCCGCCAACACCAACTTCACCTTCTGTCCACCGGACAATCCCCGAATCTTTCCATACGTACCAAACTCTTGCGCCAAACCGAAATCATCCAAATGCCTCTGAATCTCCGAGGTCGTCACGGGACGTAGATCCAACCCAGCTTCCTTCGAAGCGATTTTTTCGTCCGTTTGGCGCAACAGGTGCTTGAACCCCATGGACAAAAGCTCATCCTTTGACACGTAAATATTATCCTTCTCGCGAACATTTTTCTTTTTGATTTCGTACTCCAAAACACCTCCGCGGAGACGACGGCTCCAAATCCCTTCGAGGTTGTAGGCATCGATCTTTTCTTGTTCTTCGGGAGTAATTTTGTAGGCTTCCGATTCGATCTTTTCTTTATCGTATCCGTCTTTGAAACGCCATTGGATGTACGAGACGGGAGAGTCCTCGATGTGCTGTTCGACGTGGTAGAAGGCGTGTTGAGAGACGTAGGCGATGCGCAGGTTGTGGTGGATGAAGAAACGGCATTGTTCGGGGTTGGACGGTGTGGTGTCGCCGACGATCATTTTGACGAGTGTGGTCTGTTGACGGACGAATGGGTAAAAGTGACATTCGAATTGAGTTTGGTGTGATTTGTTGTGAAATTTCGTTACAATAACTCATTTCGTCAGATCGGAATTATGATCAATTGTCTAGTCTCACCTTTCCGGCACCATTGGCTCCAATGAGAACAACCCTCGACGAAAGCGTCATCTTCAAATGCACGTCCGTCAACGTGTCCTTGTCCATTCCCGGATACCGGAAATTAACTCCTTCCATCTCCAAAAATCTCTGCGTCGAGGTTCGAATCCCCTCCAAGCGCCCCGGATCCGGAAACACAAACTTCAAATCGGTCGTGGCCAACTCGAAGTAATGCTTCGCCTGCGGTTGCTTCTTGACAAAGGCCGACATCTTCCCGGCATAATGCACCAGCTTCCTATGCGGACCCCACTGCACCCTCTGCTCGTAATGAATGACGTCCGAACACACCGTCTCCAAAAAGGCCGTGTCGTGACTCACGATCAACACCGTCGTCATTTTCAAGCCGAGCAAATAGTCCTCGAGCCACTTGACCGTCTTGCTGTCCAAGTGATTGGTGGGTTCGTCCAACAGCAAAATGTCGGCGCCCACCAAGACCGCCTTGGCCAGTCGCAGCTTCATCTGCCATCCGCCGGACAATTCTCCGATGGTGCCGTCCATCATGGTTTGTGTGAATTTGAGTTCTTCGAGGATGGCTTTGCAGTCGGCGTCGGGTTTGCCCGTGGAGGAAGTGAGGTGGGCGAAGACGATTTTGGCTTCGTGAACTGGGTCGACGTTCGACCCCGAGTCGACGTATTCGGTTCTGAGGTCGATGGGCCAGCCTTCGAGTTTGCCGTTGTTGAGTGCGTTCATGAGGGTGGTTTTACCTGATTGTTGCGTTGCGTTGCGTTGCGTTTCATTTCATTTTTTCACAATGAAACCGTTTTCAGAAAAAGCTGAATGTCTTAAAAAATACGTGTCACTTTTATAAAACTCACCAACTCCATTCTGTCCGACGAGTGCGTAGCGGTGCCCCCTCCTCAAACGAAGCTTCGTCTGGTGAAGCAGAATCTTCCCGCCGTACGCCAACGAGAAACGAATGTTCGTCAACTCCTCGCCGCCGAACTCGTCCTCCTCGTCGGACGAATCGTCGTTGTCCATCAGCGAAGACTCCGCTAGAGAGCGAAATTTCTCCACGCACTCCTCCAATTGCTCGCCGCCGGCATCGGCATCGAGGATGGTGGACGAGAGGTAGGGGGAGAGGGCATCGTACCAGGCGGTGGGTTGAAAGTTTTGCGAGTCGGTGAGGGAGGCGGCGATCGTGGCCACGTAGGCGAGAATTTCTTCGGATTCTTCGGGGGTGGCGGCGATGGAAGAGGAGCAGGGGGCGTCGCCTGTGTTGGCGGGGAGGGCGTCCCGAAGGAGTCTGAGGATGTTTTGAGGGGGTTCCAGGAAGACCATGGTCGGGCGTATTTTCGGTGTGAGATATGACGAAAACCGCTTCCTTGTAATGTGTTAAGTGATAATAAAGTTTACGATAGATGATATTATTTTGTGTTTGAGATTCAGCATTTTTTTCTTCAAACGAGAGATGATGAGTGGTTGAGATTCGTTGAGGAACGAAAACATCGTAAAATCGGGATCATCGTCATAATTGTTTATGAATGACGTCCTTGCGTCTGTCTGTACCCTTACATGTCAAGGCTACTTCGCCGAGGCTGGCGGAAACTGTTCGTCGAAGTTCGAATAATAATATTTTAATGTATGGAATAATTTGTATGCACTACAAAGATCCAAGATAAGAACATCAGAAAAACAACTGACGTCACACTTATCTCCTCTGAAAGAAAATGGAGTGGCGATGATGCTTTAGCGATTTCTTTTATTATTTTGTGGACACACACGACCAAGAAACTAACACCATCATTAATAATTGTGATAATAGTCTACTATCACAGTTATTGTTGGTAATAATGAACTGTTACTATTACTATCCGTGTATGTAGACATTATTACATTTAATGATAGTAGTAGTGAACTTACCTATCAATAACAGCATTGGTGATGGTTAACTATCACAACTTTTATTGGTTACAGTTGACTACCTTTCACTTTTGATATCTCTGTAACAGGGAAATAACCGTATTTTTAGTCCGTGACCGATTGAATGAAATGTAACCAATCGCCAAAGCAATGTCGCCAATACACTATCTTCCTGACACCACCACATCACAAAAAATGCAATAGGAGTACTATCACATATGCCGCCATGCTACCGTACTGCCTACTTGGAGAACAGATTTAATGATATTACATCATTACGAGAAAGGCTGCACCGCAACAAACCTTCGAACTAACTCCGATTTTACATAAAACAAAACTGCACTCCTCACATCATTTCACGAAATTACTCTTCCTCGCTGCAAACACAACGAAACGATACTAAAAATTACTGAGACCATGAAGACTATTATCGCATCTGCCATCCTCCTCTGCCAAACCACGAATGCCTTTGTTCCTGCCTCTAGGACCGTTGTCGATAGTGAGTAGCTTTTCAACCACGTGTATGTGTTGGCAGTAGACGAGTTGGTTTGGTATTGTTTGGTGTTGGGCAAAAGTCCCGTGTAACCGGCTTGCCGTCGTTGCACTATTCCATCTTTGGTACCATCCTTGGTTTCTACCCATGAGCGATGCAGAGGAAACGGCCCGTTTTAGCGCATAGATGGGTAGTATACCATCCAGCCTAGTTGGGGTGTTAACATTGTCATTGCAGGAATTTCGCTACATTATTCCATCACATCGGTTCACTTTGGTGGTTCATTCCGGATCCGTCAATCATGACTCCTTTGTCCACTCCCACAATATCAATCTCACCATTTCGTTCCGCTCTCTCCCTACGTCTTGACTACGAAAAAATAACTCCAAAATAATGATCTTCGCAACCGTAATCCGTCATCACCATCCCCTATCAACAGCCCGCCTGAACGAAACTCCGGGGAAAATCAACCACAAAATCGACCTAGACTCACCAAAAGTAGCCACCATGGACTCCATCAAAGACGGAGAAAAGAAAGTCTACTGCCGTTGCTGGCTATCGGGAACATTCCCGCTTTGCGATGGATCTCACGTTGCACACAATAAGGAGGTTGGCGACAATGTCGGGCCTTTGATCGTTTCGGTTGCCAAAGAGGAATAAATGGAGTAAATTAGGAATGAGACGAGATTGTTTGATCCAGACACTAGGAAGGGATTTCATATGGTAGCTGTAAATTGAATTTGTGGCGAATGGGTTTCAGTAAAAAGAGATTGTTCAGCTCTTAAATTATTGCAACGATGATGTGCACATTCCTATTGGAAATTGGAATCACCGAGATGGCGCTCGTTAGAATCCTTTGTGAATAAATTTGCTTACATCTTTGACGAATATATAAGCTTCTTTTTGAATTAAGTCTCCTTCTCTTGACATTTCCGTTTAAACAT
>JALLPE010001901.1:0-10704 GCA_036940025.1 Conticribra weissflogii
CTAAAGTGGACGAGCTCCTGCCTGTTTAAGAGGGAAAACAAGATAGGGGTTAAAATAATAATTAAAATATTGAGTTTGTTTTACTGGACTTTGGGGTTGTTGACTACTACTTTTGTACGTAGGATATATGTAGACTTTATACCTGTAGAAATCCGAAAAATTCTTGAAGTCTTGAAAATCCACGAGAGATTTCGAAAGCAGATATATGACCTTTTGCGAGTGAGTCAGGTTTCAGTCCTGTATCGTCGGGACAGAATGAAATCGATGGGGGCTTCATAACGTTTTATACACAAACAATATTATATTTTACCTTTTTGATGATTCCATGATGATGACGAAATTACCCAAAACAGCTCTACTCTCCATCCTTCCTCTCAACTTCCTCTCTCTGACATCCCAGGGACTGACCCCGTCCGCCAAATCTACCCGCAATTCCCGCCGTGACTTTCTCGAATCATCCCTCACCTCTCTTACCACCGCATCCATCGCCGCCGCAAGCACCCAATTGGCAGTGCCAACTCTTCCAACCAACGCCGAAGAAACTGCTGCTGCTGCTTCTGCCATCGCTACCACAACGTCCTCACTCATTCCTCAGAATAATCCTCTCTCCCTCCCGAAAATTGGCCTTGGGGCCTGGGCATGGGGTGATTCTCTGTTTTGGGGGTATGACAAAAAGAACGACGAAGAATTACGTCAAGTTTTTGATTTTGCGGTGAAAAAGGACTTGGCGTTTTTCGATACCGCCGAATTGTACGGGTTGGGACGCTCGGAGGAACTTTTGGGGAAGTTCCGAGAGGAGGATTGCAAGGAGAAGGATGAAAGGGAAAAAGTAGTGATTGCCAGTAAGTTTGCGGCTTTGCCGTGGAGGACGAAGAGAGAGGATGTCGTGAAGGCTTGCAAGGCTAGTGTGAAGAGATTGGGGTGAGTGATATTTGTCTCGTCATTGGAAAAAAGGTTCATTTTTGTGACACTGCTGTTTTGTTTTTCTATTTGACTCATTTTCTTTTTTATATTAATTGCAATTGCAATCATCAATATGCGAACCCATCATGATGCGATGCAACAATAATAATATCTGAAATGCGGCTTACTGAAAAATGAAAACAACATGAATTTTCGAAGAGGACAACCTATCGACCTCTACCAAATCCACTTCCCCAACTCTTGGTCCAACGAAAACTACTGGGATGGACTCGCCGACGCGTACGAACTCGGACTCGTCAAATCCGTTGGCGTAAGCAATTACGGGGTGGATGCCCTCCGTGCCTGTCATGCCAGACTCTCTGAACGGGGTATCAAATTGGCCACGAATCAGATTCAAATGTCGTTATTGTATCGATGGCCCATTGAGAATGGGTTGTTAGACGCGTGTAAAGATTTGGATGTGAAGGTGCTCTCTTATTCTCCTCTGGCATTGGGATTTCTGACCGGAAAGTATAGTAAGGAGAAGTTGCCATCGGGACCTAGATCGAAGATTGCAGAGCAATTGTTTCGGGATGAGGCGTATGAGGAGTTGTTGAAAGTCATGGGGGATATTGCCGAAAAGCACGATGGCACCAGGTCGCAGGTGGCGTTGAATTGGGCTATTGTGAAGGGAACAATTCCTATTCCGGGAGCAAGAAATATTCGTCAGGCGGAGCAGAATTTGGGGGCATTAGATTGGTCGTTGTCGGGGGACGAGGAGAGGTTGTTGGATGAGGTCTCGGGGAAAGTGACTGGGTTTTTGACTCCGGATAAGAATCCATTTCCGAGAAAGGATGTGAATACTGGATTGACTATGTACGATTCTTGATTGTGTTTGTTTTTGTGAGTTTGTCAATTCGAGTTATTTTGCATAAGTCCAAAACAGGCACGATGATGCGAAGCTAACGTATGAATCAGCATACCGCTTTAGAGCGAGTGTGATACTAAGACACAATAGTATTGTCAACGAGTTACGGGCCACATGAATCAAAATCGGCCTTACGAGATAACTGTGTACAAAATCTGCCGAGTTTAGAATCGAAACCAAGAGAATGAATATAACATAATTCAATTATTTTCCGATTATCTTAAGATTCGATTTCTATCTAACTGTCCTTCTTAAGCCCAACAAAGCCAGTGCTGAGAAACCAGCGATTCCCATCATTATCAAAGCTTCTTTATGCTCTGCATACCACGGCACTTCATCTAACACTTGACCGTCATAGTCTTTTTCAAATTCTTTAATTTCCGGCGGGTGTTGAGAAAATGATACTTTTTTCTTAAATGGTGACGGCTTGTCACCGTTGCTGGTATCTCTTTTGCTACTTCTGCCGTCAAACGATGACGATGTTTTGAAGATACTATTGTCTTGTTTTGGTAAACAACCATGGTCGATTTTGGTGTCTGGAGGTGAGTGGTGTTGCATTTCCCGTGGTTGGATTGATTTTTCCACCGTCGTCGCGTCCACGATTTTCTGATTCGTTGTTAATTTTGTTGATCCAGTTTTTGTCGCATTTTCGTCGCCATTTTCTACAAGTTTCGAAGCACCCTTGCCAAACATGGCCATAGCCCTCTTCTTCTCCATCTTCTTCTCCTTCTTCTTTTTCTCGACACACTCCCCCATCAACTTCCTAATCTCCTTCACCTGCCCCGTCAAACTCCTATACGACGCCTTCTCCAAATCACTCTTACACTGACACCCCCCCTCCCCCATCTCCTCCAAATACACCTTCCCGACCTCCAACCCTTTCTTCAAAACGCCCAAAGCCACTTCCTCCTCCCCTTTCTCCAAGCAACACTTTCCCACAATAAAGTAACTCTTCACCCTCCACTCCCCAAACAACTTGGCATCGATCAACCCTTCCCCGTTCAAAATCCCGTGTATATTCCTCCCCCTCTTTTGAATAAGAGCATCCAACAAAATCAACGCATTCTGCGCGAATTTCCTCCCCTCCTCCCATTTCTTCAAATGCACGCAACACATCCCCGCATTATTCGAACAAGTCGCCATGACCGCAACCAAATCGGCCCTGACGTAATTATTCGAAGAGTGGTCGTGCTGCACGTTGCGGACGGCGTCGACGGCTCCGGCGTAGGTGGTGAGCGCGAGAGAATAGTTTTTTTGTTTCGAGAATTGGGCGTTGGCGAGGGTTTTTTGACGTTGGGCGAAGGATACTTTGGAGTGGGCGTCCATTTCGGCGAGGGTTTGTTTGCGGACGACGCGGGGGGGTGGGGTGATTAGGTGGACGTGGACGGGTTTGCGGGTGTGGGTGAGGCGCCAGGAGGTTAGGGCTATGGAGTATTTTAGAATTGGATTTGGTTGTGGGTTTGGCCGCGATGTTTGGGGCGGTGTTGATGAGCCTTGTGGTGATTGCGTGGGAACTGCTTCGTTATCGTTATCGTTGGTGTTGGTGCCAGAGCTTTGGTCGCGGGACATGTCTACGATGGAAATGGCCGTAACACGCCCCCTTCCATACTGGCAAATGACATCGTCCCCCACGTGAGGAGTCACGGAAGGATATTCCACGGGAGTGTACAGCATGAATGGCTCCGATCGAGGAGAAGTCGGTTTTTTGGCGAAGCTCTCCCATTCCAACAGCTGAATTTCTTTGATGTTGTCGGCTCGGCGAGTGCGGATGACAAGGCCGCGGCCGTACGGCGTTTGGACGATGGCCTGGTCGGCATCTTCCGGGAGGTATTTTCGTTTGTAGTTCTGGTTTTGCGTCGGGGGTGCTGTTCTCAAAGGAGACATGGTCGTGCGGATAGAGGATGATACGCAGATAGTGGTTAGAGTGAAATAACATTTTATGTTATGGTATGAAGCGGGAGTGAAGTTTTTTTCTTTGAACACCAGATATCTTTGTCGCGACAGTCAGGATGCGACGATGGCCAGGCGAAACTCGTCCTGTTCCCGCGTTACCAGTTTTTGAAACGCGAGAATCGAATTTTTTTCGTCACAACGATGATCTCTCATCACTCATCATTCATTTTTTAGAGCATGTATCTTTTTTCACCTGCATGCGCTCTTTGTCAACAATAACTCCCAACACCATGGCAATTCAACGTTCCAACATCGCCAGCAACGCCAACGCCTCAGGTAACGACGCAAGTACCAACGGCGGTACCAGTCGACCCCCCCTCCGTTCAAACAATCAAGTTCACGCCCCTGGTCATGGTCACGGTCACGGTCACGGTCACGGTCACGGTCACGGCAACCCCCAAGCCCAATTCAACCCCCGCCTCATACTCGCCCAGATCATCTCCCTCCAGGCATTTCACTACTTCCTCCTCGGAGTTTTATTTCAGATAAACCACGTCTTGTTTGCCACGACCGTGACGGTGGATCGGATATTCACGGCCAACTATTTGGATGTGTGGAGTGCCGTCGGCTGGGTGGATAATGCGGCGGTTTTGATATCGTCTGTTTTGGGGTGAGTGATGAGTCATGCGTGTCTGGGCGTGTATCAAATCGGTTATTATATTTTTCAGAAAAATCTAGTATGATATGATGGACTGGAAACGATGGCGCGATTTATTTCGTCGCCATCAGTTTCGATGGACGAACTCTTTTTTACTTGTTTCGTTTTGGATTTTGGAGGGTGTCGACGAATCTAACGAATTCTTGTTTGGTGGTGATGGATTTGTAACGATTCAATATCATAATGACGCAACAAATAACGGAAATGCACACAATGACACTTTCAAACTTACAAACAACTACGACGACGACAAAATTATCAATAATTGCACGACGATAACACGATTACCCGCAAAACATTTACCACAAACAACCCGTCCCCCGTCCATCCCGCATCCGAAACCAAAGATCTGTCCTTCTAGTCTTCATCGTGGAAAAATCAAAAAAGTGCCTAGACTTCTCCGTCACCCTCTTCCTCATACACATCCTCATTTGTTCTATCTACGGAGGTTTCCCATCGACTTGGGATTGGTGGATCATTCACATTTTGGGAATGATCATCATGGTGGTCCTGGGGGAATATCTTTGTTCGAAGAGGGAGTTGAGTGATATCCCCTTGTTGGTTTTGTAGCCGCGATAGTAAATTGTACACAAGCGCTAGTGTTTTTATCGAGGGGTGTTGGAATGAGGGTTTTGTGGAAGGTGTTGATGACGTTGTCAGCTTCAAGCTCCGCCAGTAAAGGAAATTGGAGAAGGAATTACATAAGATGGATTGTCAGATGGAGAGAATGAAACAGATTTTTCATTTCCTTGTATAAATGTGCACGCTGTTGTTGAAGCATCGTACTCTACAAAATCACGGTCTCTAGGCTTCAGAATATGTCGTGTTCAAAAAGAAGTGACTTGGATTCGAACGCAACGAATCACCTACAGCTGCAGAGATCCGACCGCACTCGATTTCGCAATCTACAACCTATTCAAAAAGCGAATACATCAGATCTGGAGATGACATGTTTCAATGCCCAGCCCTTTTGTATTGAATCAGACATCACAAGTTCGGCGGGTTCTGAAAAGTATGTCGTTGAAAAGATTTGCTGCACAAATGAGAATGAACAACCGGCAAAAGAAGAATAAGAAAACCTGTTGAACTGTTTCAAAGATTATATCTATGAGGTTGCCGCCGTCAGGGAAAAGATACATCATTTTCGGGCCTGTCTATGGAAGAATTCAACATTCACAAAACGAATCGTGCACTTGTACGCAGTGTTTCATTGTTGTTGTCGTGGGGGATCGATGTAGTATCTAACGAACAACTGAGATAAGTTGTTTGCCCATAATTATCACGATCCAGTGATAATGTATTACTATGATCATCATCACAGTACATAGTTGTTATCAAGAATCATAGTATTATTTTCAAACCAAACCTTCATGACTTCATAATTATTATGAAACGTTCAATAAATCGGGTTGTTGAAGACTTCAGTGAACACAAAAACATAGTTTTGGGCTCGAAAACAAATATATAAACTACAAAAACAAAAGAAATTACCTATACAGGTTTACCACATTATTCACGGAAAGACTCGAAACACAAATACCAAATTTGACCATACTTTTCAATATATCTGATGATTTGGTAGCAAAAAAGTCTTGTCTACCACAGCTTACTATCACAAGTCAACAATATTACAAAAAGAACCCCTACTATGGTTAAACCTTCGGCCCGGTTAGAGGCATCATCACAGTCTTGGTTTCGAGGTAGTTCTCCATTGCTTCGAAACCAAGCTCCCTACCATGGCCCGATTCCTTGTATCCTCCGAAGGGCACCGCGGCGTCAAATGAGTTATGGGTGTTGATCCATACTGTACCTGCACGAAGCTGGTGGGCAGCTGTTTCCATAGAGAAAAATGAGCGAATAACAAAACAATGAGTTGGCGAATGTCGATAATATTGAAGGAAAAAAATAGATTTACTTCTCAAATTGCTTACTTGAGATAGCTCTTGCGCCATTCTCGGAAACAACACTAGCCGCAAGTCCATACTTCGTGGCATTCGCTCTGTTGATTGCTTCTTCGTCAGTCTTGAACTTGAAAATAGACATGACGGGACCAAAAATCTCCTCCTTAGCAATTACCATATCATCAGTTACGTCTGTGATGGACCAATGTTAAAGAATGTGAGCACAATATCTAATATCTTCTAATGTTCGAGAAATACAATGATCAACAGGATTATGAAACATACCTGTGAAAATTGTAGGCTCGATGAAAAAGCCCTGAACCAGCACATTTCACCAAAAAAGAGAAAACAAGCAGGTTTCGAAATATATAATTATCAAAAGAAAACATTGTATGTTGAACATAATCATTCAAGCGTCATACCTTATTCCCATGACGGTGGCCTCCAAGACGAAGAGTCGCACCCTCCTCAATGCCTTTCTCGATGTAGCCCAATACCTTCAGGAATTGAATCTTATCCACCTGAGGCCCTTGGTCAATATCCTTCTCGTCGTATGGGCCGACATTGATGCCTTGAGCATTCTGCACCATTGCCGCGACGAACTTGTCGTGTATGCTCTCGTGGACGAAGATTCTGCTGCTGGCAGTGCAAACTTGACCTTGATTTAGGAACAGCCCCGCTCTGGCAGTGTTCACTGCTGTCTCGAGATTCGCATCATCAAAAATAATCATCGGGGACTTGCCTCCCAACTCCAATGTCACTTTTTTCAAGTTAGACTCGGTCGCATATTGTTCGATTTTGTGACCGACGGCAGTGCTTCCGGTGAATGCAATCTTGTCAACATCCATGTGGCGAGCGAGAGCTTCTCCCGCAGATCCGTATCCACTCAAGATGTTGACGACACCCGGTGGGAAGCCGGCCTCTTTGATGAGCTTTCCGATATGTAGGGCGGTGAGTGGGGTTTTCTCGGAAGTTTTGAAGACGACGGTACATCCCGTGGCCAGGATGGGGCCTACTTTCCACGCGAACATCTGTATTTCAAACCATTTGGTTGGCGACAAGATGAGTGATTGATGGCAGCCCTAGGCGCAAATAGGCTATTACATTTTTGGATCAACCTCGATTATAGCCACGAAGCAACTTACAAGAAGAGGAAAGTTCCAAGGAATGATAGCTCCACAAACTCCCACCGGCTCCTTACGAGTATAGGCAAAGATATGACCATCGACGGGAATCTGTCTTCCCAAAACCTTATCAGCATGTCCAGCCGCATATCTCAAATACTGAATAACAAGGTGCAAGTCTACAGAAGTTCCATACCTTCCATCGGTCCCGATGGGTTTGCCATTGTCCATGGCCTCGAGAACTTCCAAGAAGGCACGGTCGCGCTCAACGAGATCCGCGAGTTTGAGCATTAGGTCACGACGATCGGATCCGTTCAGACTGCGCCATGGCGAACCGACTGCAAAGGCGGCTTTGGCAGCAGCGACCTGTGATGGTGTATGGGACATAAAAATATTGAATCGCGTCAAACGATGAAAAGATTTACATCCGGAATGAAAACATCGTTGAAACTCACAGCCTTGTCAACATCTTCAAGGCCAGCTTCCTGGACCGAGCAGATGACTTCTTCGTTTGCAGGATTGACAACCTCAAAAGTTTTTCCGGAGACGCTGTTGACGAACTCGTTGTTGATGAACAAACGAGTTTCCAACTTGGAAATGTTGACTGCGTTTGCTGCGCTTTGTGTCGTCATGGTGCTGAACGATGATTTACTGTTCACTGGAAATATATTAAGATAAAAGATTTCCAGTTCTAATTTGTGGCAACACCAAAACAAACCAAGCCTTAACTCCCACGCTGGAAAAAAAAATTTTGACACCTTCAAGACACTTTCCAGACACTTCCTTTTTGATATATCTTTGATATCTTTGTGCGATTAAGCACACTACTAATTCCTCTAAAACTTTTTCAGAAAAGTGAATTTTCAGCGTTTATGCACTGCAACTACCGAGGTTGGGGTAACCAATGGTGTGAAGTATCGTAAGGTAATACAATATCAAACTCTCCAGGGTCATACTAAATGTTATTGTGTTTTATTGCCAAACAAATAAAAAAATGATGCCTGAGGAATTGTTATCTAAGGTTTTATCCAGGAATTCGCCGGAACACAAAAAAGTTTCTTGAGGGTCATGGCCTGTTTAGTTTCCAAAGGAGAATCAGGACAATCTGTCAACAAATCAGAAAATGCAGGGGAATTCCCCACATAAACTGACTTGGTATGTCATCTCAAGAGGTCAAATCAACTGTTTGGTTTCAATGTACCACAGAGGGAGTAAAACAATGTTCATGCTTTATGCCCCATGTGTTTTTGTGAAAATATTGTCAATGATCTTGGTATGTGTGTCTCAGAACATAGACCTACAGCTTGAACAGTGAAGGTTGTTGTGACAGCAATCATCAGTATGATAACTTTGGCTTTTCTGGACCCACGGTGGTTTTGAGAATGGCTTTTTGAGCAAGAGCAATGGCAATTGCATCTGTTGCAGTCACCTTCACAGTCTTGATAGGCTTGGTCTTGAGTGTGACTAGAGTAGTCTGTGGGCTTGCAAAAGTCCAGATAATTCCTGTTTTGACACATGTCTTTGCTAGAACAATCAAAACAGTAATTTTCCTGACCCAATTATTTGCTGGGGTGGTCAGTATCCAAGGAGTTTATTCCACTGGCAGCGGTTCATTTCTTCTCAGTGGTATCCTTTCCCCTTATGTTTTTGTCTGAAGCCTCATTCAAGTGTCATTCATGAGCAGGCTGTCTGTGGCATGGTACGTCTTGAAGAAGTCAATGGGATCATTGATTAGCATCTTCTGGTATCTTTGCTGTACAAAAATCTTTTGATATTCCTAGGAGAATAAATTGAAGAAAAGGAGAGTTTGCTCCTTGTCTCTAATTAGCTCTCTGTCTGCCTTGAGGTCATCATTGAATCTGATGAAGGTCTTTGTCAGCAGTCTCATGTAAGTAATGTTTGTGAGTAGGTGAAATATGACATGGCAGATCTTGAAGAAGTCAACAAATCATTACTCAAAAATTCTGGTATTCTATTTGTTGCTGCATATTTACATTTTGACATTCAGCAGAGAAAGAATTAATTGGAATGAGGGCGTGCTTCATGTCTCCAATCATTTGATGCTTGTCTGTCTTGATGACATCATAAAGTTTCATGAGGGTCAAAAAGCAAACCTTGAAGGCCTTCAGGTCATTTGTCCATCCTCTATGGGCCCCTACAGCAATAGGTGTGAACAATGCCCCTACCAGTGACTGTATCATTGCAGGAAAGAACTGTATTTTTATATGACTTCATTACAGAGGCATAAGCACTTTTTGAGGGTGCCATTGTTCCCTTTCAGTTTGTTGTTAGTTGCACAGACTTCTTTCCACTACAACAAATGGAGAGGGCTCCCCATGAGTACACACAATCAAGCAATCTTGTTAATCAAGCAAATTGTCAGGTGTTAAAATGAATATAGTTGGCATAGTTGCACCATGTATTCCTTCCCTTTCATTATAGACTTCAAGACTCTGTCTTTTTTGAGTCAATTGTGGAGTCCTTGGGGAGAGCAGAGACCTTGACAAGGATTTGTTTGTTCATAAGGGGATCTCCCTTGATGACAGTGTCAAATTTGAAGTTTCGATAATTTGCCATGATTTCTGTTTGACATAGTAATTGATTACTTGTGATGTGTTCAACAAAAAGAGGTCTTCAATTTTTGATTTGTTAATATAGAAAGTATGGTGCTATATCTACACACATAAAAAAATAACAAGAGCACCAATGCAGAGTGTCATCTTGTGTTCTGGCACCATATGGCCAACTGCCATTGTGATACAACTAGTAAAAGGTAACCCAGAGACAGGGTTATATGAACTAGGAACTAGAAAAATGCTTTTTGGGCAGTAAAGAGATATGCCTGAACAAATCAATTCTCCTCCCTTGTAATTGTCTTATCTAAACACTGCTGCCATTGTGCACATAATATTTATTGTGCTGCAATCAATAATCACTTGATCACATATTATCTTACTATCTGATGCAATCAAGGCCAGCTGAATGAGATTGATTCAAATGGTAGAACTCTTCAAATATCCAGTGAATATAATGTAGGGTTGCACAATTACTTTGATCTCTGTGAGAAGTAGGCAAAAGGCAAAAGAAAAGGGTTCCATCATCAGATTTTATACCCTTTCAATGCATGACTGGTACTTGTAATGATGTAGTTATGGAAGATGCTTGTACAATAAAGTAAAATAAATGTGTTGATGGTCACTTTGGATGTTATTTGTTTTGTTTGAATTTGCATGAAAA
>JALLPE010001902.1:0-10686 GCA_036940025.1 Conticribra weissflogii
ATCTGAATTTACTTTTAAAAAGCTAGTAATAATAAAACCCCGTATTTTGCAAAAAGGCTTAGAAAAAAGTCAAGTTCCCAATTTTTGTATGTTAAGCTGTAGTAATAAAAACTGTAAATGAAGCTAAGGTATCATTTAACAAGCTAAAAAACAACCAAAAAGGACTTAAATAAATAAAAGAAATTTCATAACTAATCAAAATCATCTAAGTAGTTTAATCATGCAATAAAAATCATTGGAGTACTTTTTTCTATCTTGTATTTTGTCATGAAGAAAAAAATATAAAAATATTATTGATGATGGCATCCTATATTTTGGATGACCATATCATGGTGGTTAATTTTTTCAGCAACATCACTGCAATAACAAGAATTTATTTGTAATAATGTCAACAAAATCAAAAAATTGATTCTTAAGATGAAATAATTAGGTATTAATTTTTCAATTTTTGTACCCCGCCCCTAGTAACAATCAAACAAAGATAGCATTGTTGTTTGGGGGGGAGCACCCATTAGTGCAGCTATGACTACCAGAATGGGCTGTTGCAAGAGCTGCATCCCTTACCATTGTGACAGTGGTGGGTTATTTTTTGGCTCCTCCTTTTCATAACACTGCAAGAGAAGAGATTTGTGTAAGTATTTTTGTTTGGATTTTGTAAACTTAAAACTATCACAAAAATTAAAAAATAATATAATCAAGATTAGCAGTCATGTGTTGTGGGTGTATGACACACCTCTGTCACATGACTCAGATACAACAAAATGAAAAATGTCTTCCAACATCACACTTGTTTGGGAATTTTGCAACAAAATGTCAAAACAACATCATTACATCATCATTTCCAAATAAGATAATTTATAAGCAATCAAATTTGGCCTTTGTCTGTTTTGTGAGGTTCTGGTCACTCTTAGGTTCTACTGGTTCATCACTGTGCCAAGTGTCCATTTGTTATGTTTTATGTTAAAATTTTCAATAAGACTGGTTTATCCATAAGATTGTCTTTACTGTGGGTTCTATACATCCAGATTAGAATATCATGGTAACAAAAAAGGTAAGTCATTTCTCCTGTTGGCATGCTGGTCTTGCTTGCAGCACTGGCATTGGCATTTCAGTGTTTCTTGAGTCCAACTGTAAATACTACAGGATGTCTGACACAAAGTCCAACCAGAATTCTCATGGGAAGTTCCAATTCAAGTACTCTATAAAGCCAAGCTGTTTTCTTCTTGATGTTTATTTTAGCCAATTTGAAAAATGCTGTCCAAATCCGTATACCTATTTCCATTGGCCAGTGCCAGTCCATGTGTTCAATCGATCTCTCCTTGTAGTTTACCTCATTTTGAACAGTAAAAATTGACTCTGAATAAGAAGATCAAGGAGATGGTTCTGAGTAAACTGGGATCATGATATGGTGTTGCCATTTGGCTGAAACAGATTCAGCCCCAGTTCCAACAGCAAATTCTCCAACCTGACTTTTCCATTCTTCAATCATTAATTTCAAACAATCAAATAAAGTCATGTCATCAGGACATAAGTATCATAGTACTAAACAAGTAAGTGTGTAATATTTCATGGTAGTATTTTAAATATTGAAAAATACCTAACCATTTTTGTTTCAAACTGCTACTATGTTTGTATTATGCTGTTATTTATATTGTTTAATGTATAAATTCGATACGAATTTAATACTGCAAGCAGTGAAGATACGTTCTAAAGGTGAGTTGGAATTCAATGCCAAATCGTTATCAGATATATACTGAACATCTCCAATGTCATGTGACTCAAAAAACCAATTCATTTGGTAAAACTTTTCTATAAATCCATAAATCATTGAAAGGAATGAAGACACCAATATGAACAAAGGTAGGTTGCAATTCACAAGATAAATTAGGGTTGTTACAGTATAAGCAATATTACCACAACAATTGGAATAATCCCATGGGTTCAAACAACTTCTACATAGTATTTTCAATCCTGTTGAGTATCTTATATTTCATTGCACTAACCCAATAGGTTCAACAGGAAAAACAACTTAATAAATATGAAATTGAAATTTAATAAATATGTTGTTTTGATATTTGAGCTATTGAAACAAATACTGATGGGCCTCCCAATTTTGCTTTTTATATTTTATTCTGGATATGAGTTGGCATATGATTTTTTAAATTTCAATTCAGAATATGATGGGGTATATGATTGGTATATGCTTGATATACAAAATGACCAAAAAATGAAGGTGACTGAATATGTCTAATCAGATTATTCTAATGCTGGTAGATGCATTGTAAAAATAAACTTGTATATGACCAGTTATAAGGCTTTTTTGTTAAATTACTGGTGTGTTCAATACCAGATGCTACAAGAAATGAATAATTGACTGGAATACAATTGGTATAAGGTTTTTCAGTATACCTATTACAATGATCTTATTTTTGCTGTGATAATATAATTCAATGAATTAGAAAAATGGAGGTACATGATTATTGTATGACAAGGAAATTGTTAACAATGATACATATGCCACAACACAACCACAAACAAATTTCCAAAAAGTTTGGAGTCCCACATCTTGTATAACATTGAATCCACTTCAAAATCTTTGAACTGGAGTATTATGCCCAGAAATATCATAACAAATTTGATTGCAGTCAACTTGGGCTGTCCAACTGCTCCTCACCATATTTGATAATAAACAAACCAAACCAATTTCCTCAACAAAATTATCCTTCCCATCTCTCTCCTAAAAGGTGAACTCTTTTGTTGCTTTATTACCCCAAAGTCCAAACTTCCACTCCATCCATGAATTATGGAGTGACATCGGTCCAAAAATACTCTGCAGATTACTATTGCCTGTGTTGACATTTGCAACAAACTTTTGACCTGATATGAGGACCAGAATTGAAATATTTTGGTGAATGTGGCAGAGCATAGTGTGAAAATTTAGATCAGAATACTCCAGTTGATTTGCTTCATCTACAATTGAGCATTGCAATTGAACAACTTGAGCAGCAAGCAGTCTCACTTGTTTTCCCTGTATTCCATTCACCACCCTTGCATTGCATCTTGGAGCATTTCCATCCTTGGTTGGTTCTTGCAATTTGATGAATGTGACAGAGCACAGTGTGAGAATGTAGATCACAACTCCCTAATTGTTTGCTATTTGCTATGTCTGCAATTGAGCATTGCAATTGAACAACTGGAGATTCTTACAAAATAATTCCCATCAACAACTGTGCATCAATGCCCATTTTTTGTTATATGATGTTCAGGTATAATCATCACTTAAAGGGAATTTCATCCCAGCATACATAGTGACTGTACAATGAATATCTGCAACAAAAATAACAAGAAAAGTTTTAAATAAATCTGCCATTATTTTATGCATTTTAATCAAAAATGCAATCAAAGAAAATGTAGAGTATATAATACAATCTTGTGTGATTTCATGACAAAAATGATAGATAGCGAAATGAATAACACAAATTCAACCAGAAAGAGCTCATAGCAGTGACATTCTTGTGAGGGAAGCAATGGATGTAGGTTTCAGCAAATATCATGATGTCTTTGCTCCTGCACAGAGGACAAAAAGAAAAAAAATGACATGAATATGTTCTCCATTTAACACAAAATAGCAAATCATTTGAACAATGGACAAGAGGCAAGGGATGCAGTCCAGAAGAGGATGTTTTATGTCACCCTCAAGTAAAAGATATGAGGTGAATTTCTATTGATTCCAATCCACAATTACATCATATCAAGCATTGTTCTGTATTCCTTTCTGATAGGTACAAACGGTCTGCATCAAAAGGTGGATTCCTAATTCCTAGGCAGTGTTGGAAAATCTCATCTGTCTCAATGACTTGCCCGCAATTGTTGTTCAAGTAACGCAAATAGATTACGAAAACATATAAACGAGGAGAACCAAGTTGTATTCATGATGATGTACTATTTCAGCACTATGTAGAAATTTATGCAGTGATTATCTTATCCTTCACGTCGATATCTCTGAACAACTCGATTGATTCATGAAAAGCAGATAATGATCAGCCCAACGATGCCAATATGGAAAGGTGGCTGATATTCGACCGTCCCTTTCCTCTCAGTAGTTTTGTGTTGAGTTCAAGTTTTTCGTTTCTCAGGGAAGCGGAGACCCTCTGTTTGTGCTTGTTGACCCTATCAAAACCAATGTTTGATATTTTCCCATCACCCTTCCGTTGAAGGTTTTTGTCATCAGTGTGCTTTTTCTCCCTCTGATAATTATTGGATTGGTCGTTCGAATGATGATAGTTTCTGCTGGAATGAGACTTTGATGATGAGATGCGGGAATTTCGCTCGTGTTTTGAACGTGGCCCCACGTCATTTGAATTTTGCAATACATCCAGATCCTTCCGATGGGATAATTGCCTCTCTGATTTGCTCGTCTTCCGTGGCACATCATTCAAATACGACTCTTCCTCGTCCTCGTCGTCATAGTAGATATCTCCTTTGAGCCGACCATCCCATGCTCTTCGGCCGGAAGAAACAACTCCACTCCTGCTATTCAGGGATCTCGGTCGTCTTTCCCAATCACAGTCTTCGTCCGTATAAGACAATTCATCTCTTCGAAAGTGAGATGGTCGTTTGCCTTCCGACTTGTAAATGGATTTCCGCTTTGGCACCACGCTGTAATCATAAGAACGTCGAGTCTTTTTGTCAGGTGAATTGCACGAATTGCCTTCCTCCTCTGACGACTCCTCGTGTATTACACGGGTGATTGTCTCCACTCTGCGTCTCTTACGCTTCTTCTTTTTCTTTGACGTGGAACGGTGTTGATTTGAGTAGTGGGATAGGATTTTACTTCGTGATTGTGTGTCGTCATGACGCCGCCGTGATCGAGGTCTTTGGACAGGGTGATGTTCAAAGGAAATGTCGTCATCTTCGTCGTTGCCGTCGTCGTCTTCTTCCTCATCCAAGTAATATCGTGAGCGCCGCCTATCCCTCCTTGATAACGTTTTATATCTCTTGCGGGAATCTACATGATCATCGTAGTCGTCATCGCGTTCATAATAATCACACTCGTCATCATCATCGCCATAGTGCCCACGTTGCATTGCTTTCTCGCGTCCCATCCCATCCTCACGACGATTAACACAATCCTCCTCCTTACGGTCACCATAGCGATTGTCATTAGTCATCCTCGAAGCCTGTTCTAACTTCCTCCGATGATTCGAAATTTTCAACACCTCTCCATGACTACCACTTTGTTTTCCATTCTCGTGCTCTCGCTTCTCATTTCCATTATTTACATAAATCTCGTCGTTCCCAATCTCATTCCTCTTGGCCAATCGTAGCTGCAGCATCCTGTTTAGATAGGCTAATTCTCCGAATTTGATGTCCAGTTCGGACGCATCGGACGTGTGGATGATTGCATCGGCGGCATTATTGGAAAGTAGTTGTGGGAGCTGTTTTTGTGTTTTTTGGTTATGATTGCTCATAGAGTTGGTTGAGTTAGTGTTGGTTGAGATCATATCGTTTGCGGTTGTGGAGTTGCTTTCGACCGCATGATGATGATGTGCGGGTGCCGAAGGAGAATTGGGCGTCATTGCATGAGTGACAGTCGTAGTAAATGTGGTGGCAAGAGTGTTCGGAGCAATATCCGCCTCCATCGGAGTGGCGGTACCAGCGGCAGCAGTAGCAGCAGGAGTGGTGTTGAAAATGGTCATCGGATTGGCAGCCCCAACCGTAGCCGTTAATGCAGAAGTCATAGTTCCGGGTGGATTGCCCACGGATGTCATGCCGGGAATAGGTGTTACGGACGCAAAATCCCGGTCAGACGTTCTAGAATGGGTAGTGGGTACGGGAGTAACAGCGGCGGTTTTACCTCCCGGCGTCACTGTAGAAGTGGTTATAGCCATGACGTCAGTGCCATTCGCGGAAGCCGAAACGACAGAGGCATTGGCATCGAAACCAAAAGTTGAATCCGGATCCACAAGATTGGGAGCAGCGCTGATGGCGCTGTCCCTGTCTGTCATAGTGCAGGCCACCGCATCCATCTCCGTCCCTCTCAAAGCGATTCCCATCGAATGAGAAAAGGGGAAATGGTAATGTTGTCGTTGTGCGCGTGTCCTATTCCATTCATCGGCATGTCGCTTCTGTTGCTGCATTCGATGTTCGATTTGTTCTTTCAAAAATGCCAATTTTCCGTACTCTAATTGCAGTTGCTGTTGTTGCAGTTGTTGTAGCGTCTGTTTTTGATGGTGCCGGTGTTCCTGTAGTTCTCGTTGCGATTGCGGTTCATCCAACGGCACACTGAGCTTGTTCCTACGGCCATGCCCTGGATTGCGCCCACTATAATTATCATGGTGACCATCTAGATCCGAGGAGCACGAATCGGAAACCACCGACGAGGAAGGATCGTCTCCGTGACCGTGAGGTGGAACACTGGCTACATTCGCGTTCTTATCGCCCAAAGGATGTTCGTTTGCACCCACGTCCGTGGCTTTCGACCTGGTTTTGCAAACGGTGCTGACATTGCTCTTTCCTCTATATTCAGGCTCTTCGCCTCTCCTTCCTCGTTGCCGCTCTGCCCTCGAAGCCACGATCTGACTATCCGATCCAGGTGGGGCACTGCGTTTGACGTCGTCATTCTGATTTTCGTTCCACGTCGAAGGAGATGGTGTTGAATTCGTCAGTAGATCGCCAAACTGATTCCAAATTTTGTTGGCAGTGGCAGTTGCGGCAGTGGCAGTGGCAGTTTCAGCAGCAGAAGTGGCAGGTTTTGCAGCAGTGGCTGCCTCCGCGGGGGGCGTCGTCGCTGCAATTGTCTTCGCCGCAGATTCGTCAGTGTCGGTGGCAGTCGTCGCAGTGGCTCGAAAAGGCAGTGACGAGAGAGACCTCTTCTTCCTGCGCGTTCCCCTCCCTGCCGACTCCGGCGTTTCCCCCTCCCTCCTGGGTTTGCCGCCTCGGCCGCTAGTCCGATCGCCGACGCCAATCCTTCCATCCACGTTTTTGTTATTCTTCTCGAAATCGTCGTTGTTCCGCGTGGCGTTCGCTGTCGCTGTCACTGTCACTGTCGCTGTCGCTGTCGAATATTTGAATTTCAAATCGGAATTCCAATTCGAAATCAACGACGACGGCGTCCCGGGGGTTCTTCGTCTCGTCTTGGCGGGTGTGGATGACGCCGTGGATGACGTCGGTGCGGGTGCCGCGGTTTGGGATGCCGTCGCCGTGGGTGAGGATCCGTTGCATGAGAGGGGCGTCGCGGGCGCTGCTTGTTTCGTTGAATTGGAATCGACGTCCCCGTGATGGTTGGTTTTGTCGTCTTCTTCTTTTTCTTTTGTTTCTTCTTCGGCTTGGACGGGGTGGGAAAACAGGCTTTCCAGAGAGGAACGGAGCATGATTCTTCGTTTCTTCGTATCCCTCTTCCTGCTCATGGCGTTAGGATTCGTTGCGGTGGCGGCGGTGGTCATGGCGATGTATGCCTCGTTGGTTGGACGAGATGATAATGATCAGTACTACGGCGACGCTGACGTGTCGTAGAATGGGCACCATGCACAGCGAGAGCTATACACGAAGGATATTGATAATGAGAGGGAAAGAACGCAATAGACGGCGGCGGCGACGATGACGACGACGACGACGACGACGACGACGACGACAGCGGGAGGCGGCTGAAATCTTGAGGAGATTGGTACTGATGACAATAATGGCAGAATTGGTCTCCTCAATGCACAACTAGAACGAACGGAGTGGGAGTGCTGTTTTGATAGGAAATTATGTGTTACTGCGCTGCGTCAGCAGAGTGTGTAAAAAATAGCACAAATTTTCCAACAAAAATCCCAACCATCATCAATCCATTCATCAACCAAGATGGTGACAAAATTGAGGAGGGTTATGACTCAGACAGTCAGATCCTATTCATCCCTGGATCCCTGATGGACTTTGTGATGATAAAGATGAATGTATTTACTCTGAATCACCAATTGCAGAGCAGACTGCTCTGCCTCCACCACTGCCACCACCAATACATGTCATCAATGTTGTTGATTTGAAAAATGACCACAAAAGAATTATAAGACAAGCTGAAAAGGAAGGGATGGACCATTAGTGGGAAGAAGGAAGACCTCATCAACATGATGGCGATGGTAATTGAAAGCGGTGTCCCAGTTACTGCTACTGCAATTGAACAACATGTATCATTGATAGGTTTGGATGTAATGGCAAAGTGGGAGTTGCTCACAGCAGGCCATTGGCTGGTTCCAGAACCAACAAAAGAAGATGCTAGAATGAGTCTACCAACTGAATACAATGCACTAACCAACCCTAAATTTTCCTTCAAAGAAACCTTTGATTGCATGAAATTTACAGGAACACTGGATAATTGGGCTACATCAGAAAGCCTAAACCTGCTGGGGGGAAACAAAAGAGGAAGTTATTGCCAACAAGGAAAGGTAAAACCTTGGAAAATTTAGGAAAAGAAAAATCATTTGGTAGCCCAAATGAAGAATTTTTAAAGTGCTATGGATTTGATCAACACAGTTAAATGATGGATTGGGTAAATACTATATGTCTGATGACACCTGCTGATAATTTAGAGGATGCTCAAGTGGCAAATATTAAGGGAAATGGAACAACCAATCTCCAACTGGACTTCATTCTCCAATGCAAAGGCAATGCTTTACAATGCAGGGGAAGAGGGGCAAGCTTACAATGAAAAGGTCAAACAATTTGACAACAGTGACATCTTCAAAATGATTGGAATTTACATCCTTGATTCTATTTGCCTGTCATCCTGACTGGTTCAAAAATGCAACCGCAATACAAAGAGCCAACAATTGGCAATGAGTTTATTGCAAGATGCAACAATCCTGGGTACAACCGATTGCACCAATCATTCTATCACTTCTTTGGTTGCCAAAATCCTCTGACAGTCCCACCACTGAGGGATGAGTGTCCCAACTTTAAAGTAGATGAATTCTTTTGCTGACTGCAACATGCATGGAAGGAGTCTTGGATTCGTGGAAAGAAATCTTCAGTGGACAAACAAATACAAAAAAGACAGGGGAAGAGTGAATTTGAAACAAAATTTGGCAACCTGTGGATATGAAGCTTTTGGCAGATGGATTTTGTCCAATTCTCTTCTGCATACTTCACATGTTTGGAAAATCAAATGAGAGTGGGTATCAGTGCAAGATGGATAGTATATTCAACTCCATCAATCTTGCCTGTGATGTTTCTGATTTGGTAAAGAAAGTCCTAATTCATGGTGTCATCTGAAAGACCAGCTTCAGGGTTCCACCATTGGTTTTTCAGGAGGAAGTGAGGGGGGAACAAGCAGATTCTGTTCATGGAGCAGTGGAGGCTGTTGTGCTCACAAATGATAGGTGTTCATCAAATTTTATCATTGCATCATGCTACAATCAAAAAGCCATTTTACATTATCTTGCACAGCATACTGCAATGCTCTTTGGTTGACTGCTCAAAACAATTCTGGGTCCATCAACTGAAAAAGGTTATTGATTTCAAGTTTCTCTGATGGAGCCTTTCTGATGACTAGAATTTTGAAATGAACAACAATGACATAGCAGATCAATTGAGGTTGGTTTATTGCATGCAACATTTTCAGCAGAAAGAAAATGGTTGTGGGCACTCTGGATTTGGGGGTTGGATGTTACTTTCACAAATGCATTCATGATGATGCTGAGATATTGTCAGGCAAGGAGAATGCACAAACTGTTTTCCCATCAAAATTTTGGAGCAGGTTGGAATGGCATATCTTGATCCAATTAATCATTGGACACAGAAGAAATCTCCAACAGAATGTAACCCACAACAATCTCTCAATAATATGATAAAAAAAGAATTGATTACAAAAGGCTCATCAATTCACCACACAAATCCTTTCCAATGACAGGAAGACTTGTTTCCTGACTTGATACATTGCCTCAAATGCCAATTGTGCCACCAGGTGAAAAAGGAAATCATGTCTGCCAGCTCCATAGATGAGCAAACAACCAAAGAACAGGCAAAAATACAATTCCATGTGGTGCAAGGCAACATGCAATGAGGTGTAAATAATGCAAAGTAAAGTTTTGTTTTACTGTTCCACACAGATGCAATACTCTCATTTCATTAACTTTTGACTTGTGACAATCATTGCTCTTGAAAATTAATAAGTTAACTACTACATCATGAACAACTTGTTTCTATATTTTCAACTTTTAATTATTGTTGTTGGTAAAAATAATACTGACAATCAGAACTTGCATTTGTAATTTTTGTGCAAATTTTTGTTCTGGATGGGCTACAATGGCTATATCATAGCAAATTAGCAAAAACTAGGAATTTTACCGTTTTCTTTGAATCACTAGAAAGTTGAAATCATTTCTAACTCTAATGCATTGCCCATTTTCCCTTAGAGTGTGGTTGATATGAGCGGGTACATAAGTAAAATGATAGATATTAAGTATTCTACAGCATTCTTTAATGTGTTTTACCTTCACATTTTTTCATTTTTTGTTGCTTCTATCTACCAAGTGACTAACTCTCCAAAACCTTCAAAACATATAATAGTTCCATCAGATGTAGGAAAATACCCCAATTATTTTTTATGTATTTTGGACATTAAAATTCACCTACTGGTCATAGTAAAATTAGATAACAGAAACCAAGGACATTACATATAATATCAATGATATAATCTATTTTAGT
>JALLPE010001903.1:0-10686 GCA_036940025.1 Conticribra weissflogii
TAGTGATTATGAAATTTTGAGGGGGGGGGGGCAAAAACAATGCAGCAATCAACACACAAACTTGATGGGAAGATGAAGCATTTTCAGTCCTAGCAACAAGATGTAGTAGTATACTTAAAATATTTTAGAAATAAGAGTATAACGTATATGAAACATTATTGTAGTCTAGTTATTTGTTCTTAAAAAAATGAAAATTTTGCTTATCTATTCAATTTTGTTCACGTTTCGAGTGCTATGACTTTTTGTGTTTTTTATTTTTTATATCTTGATATTACTTCCCTTATGGCATCTATTCCCAATGTTCCTTAAGAAATTCAACACATTACAACATGTTGCATTTCAGTGTAAGTTTTTTAATTTTTGAGTTGTTACAACAACTGACATTTCCAACAAAGGAACCAACACCATGTACTTCAACAGTAGAGACTTGCACCCGATCCAATCAAAATCACCATTCAGCCACCAATGCCATTGTCTGTGTTATGTTAGCTAGCCCATTAACAAATTATCCCTTTTCACAGTGAATTATATTGAAATATTCAAAGATACTTTATACCTTCCATGCTGTAAATCTTATGCCTTGATCAAAAATGTATTGGACAATCACCTGATTTGAGAGTTTCAGAGGAAAACAAGAATAGATTTTTTGTACTGATCCACAAGAAACATTTAACAGGTCTCAATTCTTTAGTCATGCCTTGTGAACATCTTGGTTGAGAATGCTAATGATAGACATATTTTTTAGCTGATTCCCAACCATCCTTTTTGATTGATCCAATCACATGTTTTAATCTTGGTCTTTTTCCATTGGTCATAGATTCCGAACTCTCAATCCATTCCATGGTACACATTGAGGTCATGAATGAAAGTATAGCATGTTAGACATATTACTTCATATGCTAATTGACATTGATTGTACATGTGTTGAATTTCTAACTGACATAGGAAGCACATGCTCGACTTTTTGCAATTTACTTTTCCATATTTTGATCAAACTTAAGTTCATATGGATTAGGAGCATCAAAGTGGTAAACAGTTTGAGGTGGCATTCTTGGATATGCTTCTTTTACTGCCTTATGATTAGCAAAAGCAATTTGTTTTTGATACTTATTTGTCATTTGCAACAATGAAATTGATGCCAACAGATACATTTTCTAACAAGCATATATTGAAATATTAGTCAATCCTCCTGCTTTGAGATCTTAAACCATTTTCCTGACTACACCACCAAGTGCCAACGGATCACGGAAGTAGACGACTTTGTTTCTGTTTGTTACTGTCTTTCATCTCTTGTCAACTTATTTCACTGAGATATAGTCATAATGACATTTCCAGAGTAATTGAACACTAGCATTTTTCAACCAACTTTCTCACTCTTGGTCTGGAAAATTGTCCAAAGAAATGTGCCATCTGAATTTGCACATTAAAAGTCTAGAAATTTATCTGGACCATGAAAGAATTGCAAAAGTTTAAGGAAAAATTGGAATAATTACTGTAATATCATGTTGCTCAAATCAGGTTCCAATTTTATATATAAGTCACAGATTGGGCTCAAAAATACAGGTGATTGGACTTTTCTGAGTCACTTTTATTTGCGGTGAGGGTGCTTGCATTTATGTTTAAGGTTGTCAGGGCACATAGATTCATAAGAGTCTGTTTCATTTTTCTTGAGGCCTTTTGCCATATCTTTGGCAATACTTGACATGTTTTTGTCATCTTCAAATGCTTCAGGCATAGGGGAACAACAGGGATATTTTGCTGAGGCGACTTGGTTGATACCTGGTTGTGGTTGGTTTGCACCAGGTTCAGGATGTGATTGACCATGCTGTTGTTGTTGTTGGGGTGAAAGAGGCCATTCAATGTGGTCACTTCCTTGAGGATGAACATGGGTTGCATACCAATCATCAGTGTAACCATGAAAGTCATGAGTAGCTTGTGTAACGAGAACAAAAGCAAGTGCACAAACGTCCATGATCATCTGCATGATAGTTTTGCTCCTTGTGATTGCAAGGGCCAGGTTTATGATCCAAATCCTGGCGATTGCGTTGATCACAAGAACGGCTTCTTGGACGAGAGCACCAATAATCTTGTCTATGCTTGTTGCCACAGTCACAATCAGGTTGTGCATTGGGGCAAAGATTGGTTCCAGACAAATTCCTATAATCAGGGTGGCAAAAATTATGATGCTTGCAGGAATTCCATACTATGTCATAATTATCCTCTTGGCAAACACAATATATATTGGCTTCTTGACAAAGTTGCTTGCATGCAGTGTCATTAACCCCAGCAGCTTTGTGATTACGGGATGCATTGTGTATGTTGGCAGCATCCTTTTCTCATTTAGCTTCCTTTTGGTCCTGCCTCTCTTTGTCCTTATGGCATTTCTGTTCACAACAAGGGGCTTCTTGGGCATGAAGTATTTGAAAACAATTGATGAAATCATCAATGGACAACTCTGCATACTTTTTTGCTGTGCAACAAATTGCCAATTATGACTTAAAAATCAGCTTCAAGATCCTTGTAAAGTTTGATGAGGACATCAAAACTTGCCTTGAAAACCTTGGGGCATATCTTTGAGCCTCTGGCACGCCAAAGAAAGAAACAAAAGACACCTCCATTGGCAACAGCGTTCTCTACAGAAAGGACCGTGTTTTTGTAGGTCTTCATTATTTTGGCAAAAGCACCCTTTTTCCAGGTGTTGTGTGCAGAATCAAACGCATCTATGTAGTCATTGGTGGCATGTCCCCAATAGGAAGACAGCAGAATAGTTCCACACAACACAAAGTATTCATGAAGATGGATCATGTCTGTATCCAAACACATATCATTTAAAGTTTGAGTGAATACAGTTGGGCATTTTAGCACCAAGTATTCAACCCCATGTTGTTCATTGTCAGCAAAAACTTCTAGAGTTTCTGGTTTTTTGTTGTCAGTTCCATTCCCTTTTGGTATGGCAGACACTTTGATGGTGATTGGATCATTCACAATGTTTTCCTTGAGAACAATCAGAGACTTAAAATTGCAATAGTTTGCCATGGTTTTCACTGGGTAAAAATAAGTGATTACTTGTAATATGCCCAGAGAAAAGGGAACAGCTATGCTTAAGAATTGAAAGTAAAAATGATAAAGTTATCTTTACATGTGTTTCTAGACAAGTGAACAAAGATGCCAGTGGTCTTCTAACATTCTGGCATCATTCACAAACTATAGCCAAAAGAACAATAGTATGTGGTAACATTCAAGGGAATCAGGAATCTTACAATTCCCAAGAATGTGGTTACATGAACTAGTGTATTGCTTTTTGTGGGCGCTACACTGCTTTTCCCAACTCTGTGGGCAAGCCAGATGTATATCAGGGTGCAAAGTTGAAGCTGATTCAGCTTGAGAATGGTATGGGCATGATACACCCTTTTGAATTACAGTATTTTAGAAGTATGATATTTTGGGTATAAAACTAAGTGATATGATGAAGCAAACATAGAGTGACAAGAAAATGTGTTGAATCATGTTAAATAAGGGCAATAGAAGGATAGGTAAGTGTGAAGCCAAATACATTCAGTTGGCACAGAAATCCACAAAATAGGATTCCTGGGAATCCAGGGGTCTCACAACAGATTCTAACAGGGCATTGAGATTGAATCCATCCAAATTTTTACCAGAAGTCATGTAACATTGCAAGAAGTATGTGGAATAGAATATATCAATTTACTCTAAGTTATCATTCTTAGTACCAAACCCATTTTCCACAGCCTACAGACAGGAAATAGATATATTGCCTGAGTTACTGACATAGAGCATGCATCACAACACCTACCCCTTAAGTGGATATTTAAGACTGGGTTGTACAAAACTGGGCCCTCAGCTCTCTTTGACCAGCTTTCAATGGACAAAAATTGGCACTAGGGTGTTATATGATCAATTTTCAGTTATGCAGATGATACATAATAGTTTTTCATTCTCTTTCAATTAGAATACATTTGAGTTGGCAAATAGGTCTTGTTTTCAAATTTGCCTTCCTCATCATCAATGTAAACAGCTTAATTGAAAGAAGAATATATTGATTGTTGTTTTGTGTAGTTTTTCTTCCAATGTTGCCTGAGCACAAAACCACATTCAATGAAAAAAGGATGGTGACATACTGCCATAAAAAATCAATTGCACAACAATCAAAATGCAGTTTTACCCTCTATCACCAATGCTGAAGCACATGATCACAAACAATGCAAAGAGAAATCCAACATAACAAAGGGAGATACCAAGTTGCATGGACTCAGATTGCATGGAACGAGTCAAAGATTGTCCCTGATCAATCTGTTTTCCATGCCAATGAATCAACTCACCAATAAGTGCTTGTTCTTCATGTGAATCTTGCCTCTCCTGAGGGCAATTGAGGGGAACAAAGAGGCATGCACCCATTGTCAAAATGAGGAGCAATCTGAAGTACATTATGATTTTGACATCCACAAATGCACTGATTCTCTCTGAAGCCATTTGGAAAAATAACGTGAAAGGCAGAGGCAGCCTTGGAAACAGCAGAGGGTCCATGGAAGGAGACAATAAATTCAACAGCAGCAATAACAACAATGAGTTGGGAATCAACAATTGCTAATGAATCTTCTTTTGCTTTATTTGATGATGTTTATGAGTTGTTTTGAT
Source organism: Conticribra weissflogii (assembly GCA_036940025.1). Classification (NCBI taxonomy): domain Eukaryota; phylum Bacillariophyta; class Thalassiosirophyceae; order Thalassiosirales; family Thalassiosiraceae; genus Conticribra; species Conticribra weissflogii. The sequence goes on from JALLPE010001903.1 coordinate 4,657, forward strand.
TGAGTAAATAATAATGATAAAATAATTTTGCATTAATAATCATTCTGCTCTTATATATGATTATAATATAACATTCTGTTGAATTTAATCCTGTAAAAGAAACAATAAATTTGCACAACAATGGAATAAGAATAGAATTTTTAGTTGCATCAAAAATATTGATTGTGAGGTGGCAATTTTTGTGATGGATTGGTTGTACCATGGTGGCTGTTGCTGCTGCCTGATTGGTTGTTATGAAAAAATGTGTTATCTTAAAAACAACTGATTGAGCAACACACCTGTCCAACCAAAGACAGATGAAGCAAAAACAAACTGAGGCCCCTGTTTTGTATTGCCCAATCTTGTGTAGATGGATGATAGAGCTCAGCAGGATTGATATATGTACAGAAGAATCTATGCCATATGCAAATGGCACAACCATATCAGGGACACCTAGAAGCATCTTTGCACTTTTGTTGCACTTAGCTCTGCACCACAACACTAGATCATGTATGGATCTTACAGTATTGGAAACCCTGTTCCCTCTACATGTCTGGAGTGAGTAATATGGTGAGGTTGAAGAATCTATCCTGTTTAATGTGCCTGACAAATTAGGAAAAGCAGTAGAACTCTGCATGTTCATAGATATTGATCATACTGGTAATAAGCATTCATAAAGAAATCATACTGGATTCTTTCTATACCAAAATACTGTATTGATCAGTTGGTGTTCAAAGAAACAGTCTACTACTGAGATGTGTAATTTCAGCACAGAATTAGTTGCCATGAAGACAGCCGTCAGCCTTAGAAACCCTACAAGGTATATGTTACAAGTTATGTATGCTGGGGATACCCATGATGGTACCATGCACACCTACATTGATAACATGTCTGTTGTAAATGGATCCCTAAGCCAGATTGGTACTACAGAAAAAGTATAATGGAGTATGTTATCAATCAGTGTGAGAGTCTGCATTGGGAGAGTCTTTGACTGCTCCTATTGATGGAAACAATAATCCTGCAGACTCATTGATACAGCTTTAGAGGGGAAGTGAATGTATTTATTGAATGACATTCTTGAAGATATATGTAATTGGGATCAAGTTATATACAGTAGCCAAGTATGACAAGTATAGCTGTTATCAGTTCAGAACCCAGCATACTTGAAGGGACTGGATCAAATACAAATAACAGAGGAGTAGAAAGTAGTACGTTGGACATAAATTGTATGTACTAATGGAATAGGTATGAGCATTTAGTGAACATGTCAATGTTTGAACAAGAACAATGTGAAGGATAGATGCATGCACTCATCACATCAAGAGGGAATCACCAAGGTGATCCAAGATAGCTCATGATTTTTAATTGTGAAGACAAGTAGATCACTTTGATAGTAACTACATGGGCCATGGCCACCGCTTCTCAAATTGATTGTTTACCTAAATTTAACCTAAGAACAGAAGAACCCTTGTGATGACAAACACAAAAGATTAGATTACGTATTTTACTAAGAATAAGTGTGAAGCCCTCTGTTAATTTCGCCTGGGCCATGGCATCTCTGCTGTGAAGCAAATTTTCACACCAATTTAGCCCATAATCGGAACATGAGATTCAATACTCGTACCTAATGAAGAGGGTGAGTCATTGCGACTTCCTCTGAAAACTAAGGTACATGAAGGTCATTTTTTGCATGCATTTGAACGGAAATGTCTGGTTGCTACTAATTGTTCGTGAATCAAATATCGCTACTGATTGTTCGTGAAATCAAATATATTTGATATTGATCGGGTTTTAAGATAAATAATATTTTATCGTTGATGGAAATGCAAAGCACTCATGAAAAAATTCTCAATATTAGTTGCTGGATGCTTTAGCCCGAAGTTTTGCTGACATTTCTTTCCCAGTGTCGTCAATCATGCTTGCAAATACTTGTCCCTTTTGGATCAGTTCTAATGGGCTTCCGAATTCGAGCAAGCCGCCCGAGCCTAGAACTATAATTTTATCATAATTTATTATAGTCTAAGAATGAAGCAAGACAAGAAGCCAATCATGCGGTGAGATCACAAGTCTACAGAAAGAAAGGCAGCAAATTTTTCACACTGCTTACGTCCAAACGGTGAGCGACAGCGATGATTGTAGCACCTTGAAAACTGTTCGCAACTGCATCTTGCAAGAGTTTGTCCGTGCGAGAATCAACATTTGCTGTAGGCTCGTCTAGAATAAGAATTTTACTTCTGCGTAAAATAGCTGTGGATGAGAAGTATTCATTGTAGTGAAAGTTAGAAAAAAAAACCGAAAGAGACACCAGTCAAAAGGAAAACACAATAGCGTACCACGAGCTAGACAGAGCAGTTGGCGCTGTCCCACACTAAAGTTAAGTCCCCCATCTGCAACAGTAGTTTCTAGTCGGTGAGGGAGCTGCTCGATGACATCAAGCATAGACACGTCTGACAAAGCGTCAAATATTTGGCCGTCGGAATACTCTATTAAAATAATAACGCACATGAATATAAGATGACATAATTGAGTCGGCTGTTGCGGCGTATAACCTAAACTGTACAATCAAACCCACCTTGAAATGGATCCAGATTTACCCTTAAAGAGCAACCTCCGTAGAGCACGGGACTCTGCGGGATTACTGACATCGCATTTCGCAGCTTGTGAAGACCTAGTCGAGATATGTCAACATCATCGATCAAAATTTGTCCGTTCTCTGCTTCTAATAACCGTAGAAGTGATTGCACTAGTGTTGATTTGCCCCCGCCAGTCCTGCCCAGTTTGATTAAGAATCAATTAATCAGTGAAGGGCGGTTGATTCAGATTCAATTGAGACTGAAGAAAAATGAAAACGACTTACCGCCCAACAACACCAACGCGAGAGCCTCCATCTATTTTGAACGAGAGACCTTTCAATGATAGAGGCAACCCAGAACGATACCTGACACAGAGATCTTGAACGTCGATTGCGCCACAGGACGGCCAGTTGATGACTTCATTGTCACAATTGTTTGAAAGAGCCGCCTCGCTGGGCAAATCACGGAATCCGATAACGCGTTCAACTGAGACCATTTGATTCACAACTTCTGCGCTCTGACGTATGCACCACTGGAAAAGGCCACTCAACATGATCAACATTGAAAGTGCTAGACCAAGGACTCCTGGGTCGATATTGAAAAGCTTTTTGTCCTCAACAAGCACAGCGGCAAAACTAGAGATGACGAATGATGTAGATAATTCACACTATTTGGTCGGTATAATAGTCAAGTGTAGAAAACTTAGAAATATTACGCTTACCTTGCAATGGCCAAGAAGATAAACATTAGAGAGTCCATCCGAAAACCCAGCCATCTACTAGTGCCAATAAATGCAAAAAATGCTCTTCCGTGTGCCTGTTTATGTAGACAAGAAACGATCAATGATTAGTTGAATTGTCAACTAAAGAATCAGAAAGTCACTACCGACGCAAAAATCTTACATCATGAACCTCGCGAAATTTCTGCTTGAAATAGTCCAGGGCATCGTTACACCTTATCGTTGCAATTCCACTTAGAGATTCACTTAACATGGCAAAAATTGGTGATCTCGCGAGGCCTTCAATACGTTTCAATTCCCTTGAAGTTGTGACGAATGTTCGCCTGACTCTAACGAAGTACCACACAAGCGGAGGGATCGCCACAAGGGTAACAGGTAAAACTGTAACTGCACTGACAAGGGATCCCAGCACAAGAAATGCAATGACGAGGAAGTCAAATAATGTTGTTGGAAGCAGATCGTCATTGCTACCAACATCTGAAGAGAAACGATTCAAAATTCTGACAACAAGAAATTTAAGTCAATGCAGTTAGGAGGGGAAGACATATCGTCGTTCGAACAACTTACCGTCCAAGTGGATTAGTATCAAAGAATTCAATCCTGGCGAAGGGAGTGATTCGGAGGTTGTGAGAAAGTTATGAGAAGCTTAATGAAACTTATAGGCCAACAAAACGCAGTAGCCTTACTTCGCTCTCAGCACAGATCTCGTCATGTCGTCGTGAAGTCGTCGACTAGCTTGAATTGTGAGGTGAAAACTCCAAAAGGCCCGAAATACAGCGAGACAGATGACCATTGTAACCAAACCAACAACTACGCTGATAATCGTTGCATCAAGCTGTTCATCTGCAGGAAGAACACTCCATTTTCCCACCGCTGCAATACAAGCTAACACAGACGCTTGAGTGCAAACGAAAAGGAAGAACATAAATATACCCATAATTACTCCTCCGGGCATGGCTTTGAGGTAGCTAAGAAATGTCTCCATCCTTACGGTGCCAACCAAGCTTTGCTCTTTTTGGTCGTCTTGATCTCCGGTCACTTTCTTTTGTGCAACTTGAATGCTTTCCACATTGACAGATAGTTTCTTTTCAACATCGCCACGATCCTGCGGGGCATCTTCTTCTATTTCCTTGTTCTGTGTTGCATAAGTCATTTTTCCGTCTGACGCGGCTACGCACTCCTGATACGAACCAACGCAGGCAACCTGCCCCATTCTCATCATGATGCATCTGTGGTTCCCAATGAATTGATGCTGATGAGTTACCAAAATGACGCATTTTCCACGATTTATTCCCATATCTATGATGGCAGAATAGAAAAGCAGTCGTCCGACTTTCGAATCGACAGCTGACAACGGATCATCGAGGAGTAGAATATCAGCATCACGATAGAGAGCCCTCGCCAAAGCAATACGAGCTCTTTGTCCTCCGCTGAGTTGCACGCCGCGATCGCCCACAATGGTTTCTTCACCATCACGAAGTTGAGCAAAGTCCACCGAGAGGCCGCAGGCAATAATAATTCTCTCGTACATATCTTCGTCAAAGGATCTTCCTAGTAAAATGTTTTCCTTAACAGTTCCATCCATGATCCAAGGATCCTGGGGTGCATATGCTAATGTGGTGCCGGCTTTGCGTTTGAGAGATCCTTTGTAAAGAGGAAGCTCGCCTGCGAGCTGTTTTGGAAAGAATGGGTAATTTGAAAGTCAATTGTATTGCATGGAGGTTTGGTGAAGCCACAGATGGACACACTAGATCGCACCATTTGGATGAGAGCAGATTTCCCACTGCCAACCTCTCCAATAATACATGTCAACTGTGACATATCGAAGTCGAGATTGACATCATTCACGGCGACAATAAGACCAGTAGTTTCCAATTCACTGTCGTCTGCGCTGTCATTATCACTGACTGAATTGTTCGACGAGACAGTGGCAGTACTTGATCTGGTTCCAGATCCATTCCAGTGACAAGTCGCGTTGGATATTTGAAGTGCTGCGTCTGGGTTATCGTCACAGAGAAGAGGCTCTTCTGGACTTTCTTCAAGCTCTGGTGACTCGAGAAATTTTTGAATCCTTCCAATCGAAACCCAACATTCACTTACGCCCATCTGCATGGCAAAGTGAAGATGAAGTGTTAAGGGACCTGTCATTCAAGTTTATTTCCTAACAAAGACTATCAAACGTACCACTGCCAAAGATAAATGCTTTGTGATCTCTAACTGGGCCACGTTCATCAACACCATAGTAGTAAAGACATTCCTCGGAGTCAGAACGCCTCCGCTCCCAACGTGAATGAGAAAGACTACAACAGAAGTGGTCACATTTGAAACGTAAAAAATGGCCTCATTCAAAGCCCTGTACCGATTGACTCGCTCTATCTGATCCGTTTCCGCCTTGCGGATCTTGGCAATGCGATCCTCAAAGTTGTCTTCCCACCCAGCCATTTTCATCACGCGAACTCCCGATACGGCCTGCGACACCAAGGTCACTCGTTCATCTGTAATGGCCGCAATCTTGGTACGAAGCATGGCGAACTTCTTACTTAGCCATAATTGGAGCGGGACCAAAAAGAAAATGAGCAAACCAAACCCTGCGGCAAAGGACCAACCGATAACATGCCAGCCCAAACCGAGAATGGCAAAGGATTGCAAGGGCGCCCAAATGATGTAGGATGCAAAGAGCGATGCCAAGAGGAAACGTTCTACATCATTGGTGGCAATGTTGACAATTTTTCCGGACGA
>JALLPE010001904.1:0-10681 GCA_036940025.1 Conticribra weissflogii
GTAGCATTTTTATGCAAAAAAACTTAAGCTCCCTGAAATTTGAGTTGCAACATTGAGCTGCATAATATTGTTGGAAGAGTCATAGTACCAGTTAAAAATTAATTCAAATCCTTAAATGTCAGACATCTTTCAAGTGTCAAAAAGAACATTGATACCATCCCCCTTAATAGTTTGAGACACCAGGATCCTCAAGACACACATGGAGAGGTTAAATTCCATGCCACAAGGCTGTAGTGTTGTGGGGGAACATGGTAAAAATCGAATCATTCAAAAGGTTTTTTCAGGGATAATGATTCAAAGTAATAACCCATAGAACTCAATATTTTTTCTATGGGGACTTTCATGTCAGACATCAATAAACAATAAAAAATCTGCATGGTTTTGCATTGTGATAAGTGTACATGTACATTTTTTCACTACATGTGATTGTAAACGGTTTCATACTAATACATTTTTTGGGTGGCTTGATGTCTGACATTTGACTGACCTTTGGATTTTGAGCCATGTCATGACGGAACATGCCATATTACAGCAATCTGCTTCAACCAATACAAACCCTGTTGCATAATAACAGTTTACAATATTCACTACAACTTAGCCATGGCAAATTTGGTCTGAATTGGCCTCTGGGCTGGGTTACAGGGGCTCCAGATGGAGAATCAGCCATAATGATTCAAAGTAATGATGTGAATTCAAAGTAATTTTTAATTCTTGCAGTTACAATAATAATATAATATATATTATTATTATTATGCCGAAGATGTCTGACAAATCCTACTGGGTCCATCATCATCTGTCATTGCACCTTGTGGGTCCTTCCTTCGTTGTCATAGATTTTTTGTCTATTTCTCAAGAAGTACATATCGTAGTTTCAGAGAGTGGGCTGACGGACAGCTCGATTTTTTTAGTACGTACCTACTGTGTACTACCATAAAATAAAATATATTATCGTAGAAGATTTGATATCACAAACACTCACTGAACCTTAAACATGAAAAAATGGAAAAACAACGAATATTACTATTTCTTTTTTCGACGTCTCCGTTTGTCGTTCGGAGTTCTTCGACCCACGATCATCCCAAACACGAAATAGTAGAGATTGGGAGAAGATTGGGAGCGTTTGCTCCTCATCTTTGTTGGTTGGGCTTGCACACTACGAAAAGACCGTTATGCAAACCAATTCGTATTCGAAGGAAAGAATCTCCGGGTTTTCACGGTGGCATAGAGGAAGAGTCAACAACACTTCCGCCGTGGAAAAACCTTTCAAAACAAGAATATCCACATGTCGTTGTGATTGGGGGGAGCGGTTTTCTTGGATCAGAAATAAGACAACAATTGGAAGAAAGGGGTGTGGATTACACCGCCACCTCGACAAGCGGTGATGGAGAAGTCTCTTTGGCTCCATTGGATTTAACTGCAAGCGATGCAGAGGAAAAGTTCTATCGATTGCTAGTGAATGATGCATGAAAATCAAACAGAAAAATTTCCATCATATCTGCTATGGGCGTGATCGGAACAAAAGATGATGAATACGTCAATTCTGCACTGATGAATGCAATCCGAGGTGCGAACAGAGCCAACCAGGAAAGTGAAAGAATTAGCAGATTTGTCATGATAGGAAACCCAAGGAGAGTGCGAAGATTATCCAAAAAGTTGCCGTTTTTGAGAGGTTATGCCAACGGCAAAGAAGTGAGTTCTACCAGTTTCTTCGCGAATAGTTTGTTGAGTTTTTTTCTGATTTGCTTCATGATTCTCTCTCGCTCATATTTAGGAGGCAGAGTCAGCTCTTATGCAATATTTTGATGAGAGAGGATGCATCATAAAGGTAAGATGTTATCCAAACACGCCGTCGCTCGAAAGAAAGTGCATACAGGCATGTCAACGGCATGGTACATCTCCTTTGAGCAGCTGCATCATATATTTTTTCCAGCAAGATATTTTTGCAGCGGAGAAAAATACAAGCTGTGATGATGATTTCCCAAAACTCTAATCCTTTCTTGGCAACCTCTTTCTCCTTTTGTCGAAAAATCTGATCAATTTGCTTGAATTCCCACAACACGGTCAACAACGACCAAGCCTTCTTTCATCTACGGTGGTGATGAGATCAACATTCAACCTCCCCGTATCCCCAATGATTTCGGTAACCTCGCGTCTGAAATCTTAGGATTGTATCCATTGCAGGCTCTTTCAGACATGTTGCCTGATGCATTGGCTGTGCCGCTTTCACCACCAGTGAGCGTCAAAGTCGTAGCAGCTGCAGCAATCAACATCGCATTGGGTATTGTCGTGGGCTACACGGACGAGCTAGAAGGAAAAGAAGCAATAACTATGGCAGGAACAGTGAGAAGCTGGAAAGATATGATTCGCTACGAAAAATGGGTCAAACAAATCTATGAAGATGTAAAAGGGAATTCATTCGCAAAAGAAATTTGTTCAGTGGATTTGACAGTGGATTTTTCTGATGAGGTTCATCAGAAACGAATTGAGGAGTTGAAGAGTCAGATACTCCTTCTAGGCCAAGCGAATTTTCTACACAAAGGAAATATCGGTCTCACGTACTTGATGGAAGAACTAGAATGCATGAGGCCCAAGTCCCTGCAGCCAGCATATAATCCAAAATTGAATGGAAAATGGAATTTTGTCTTCTCCAAGGATGATTTGGGGACTTCTCTCATAAAAGAGCTATTGCCACAAAATCCTTCCTCGGATGCACCGTCATTGGAAACATCTCCATTGAAAAAAATGTTGAGAAATGTTTATGAGCTTAAGGGTTTATTCATGTGCATATATGATGATCAGTCTCAGGTGCAAATAGTCTTATCGTCTACCCTATGCTTCCGGAAAATTCCAGTGGACATTGTCTTTACAACCAGCTTGCTAGCGACAAATTATGACGAAGAGACCGAAGGCTGCTTATTTTTGGAGAGGTTTGAAAGTGTGGAAATAGGAGGTGAGTGTCGAAAGAAAATTAATATTTTCTGTCTCGTCAAACGCCGCTTTCGGTCATACTAACCTTTAAATCTGTCGATGAAGGGTGGAAAGTCCCGATTCCACACACATGGCAGCGTTTTCGATATTTGGAAATCACGTATCTCGACGATGAAATTATGATTGCAAGAGGCTCTGGAGGTGATCCGCACGTACTCCTACGTGATAAAGCTGGATAATATTATTTCTAAATTGCTCGCATTGATTTGTGAAAAGCAAGAAATAACCAATTCAACAGAATATTTAGTCAATGCAATCGAAGATAATAAATTGGGAAGAAAATTAACCTATTAAAAAAACATGATTTTTTCATGTTCCAGATTAATTTTTGAATTGTAGACTCAAAATGCAATTATTGCTTTGACTTTTTGGATCTTTCGCCCTCATTCAGCTCATCTGCTTATTTGAAATCTAGCCAAATCTAAACTGGGCAACGATACTCAATACTTCATAATTTTTAGCACTGCAGTAACCATTTTTGACGTGGTTATAATTCAAACTCCACAGTGCTCTGTAATCAAATCCTAGTCATTTATTATATCAAGCCATTGCTCACAAAGAATCCAAAAAGAAACAAAATCAATACCAAGGATATCCCCCCGACAAATTTGAGCGTGGGGATCAATATCGCATCACCAGATATTCTTTCCTTGGGTTCTTCGTTGACGGATCGACTGATTAATCCCTGGAAATATTCCGATGATCCAACTCTGGTTTTTTCACTTTCGTCTTCATTACTTCCAAACAAATATGAAATTTGGTTTGAGCGTGGCGAACGCCAATGGTTATGGATATGTGTTACTGTCCTCAATTGCAACGCAGACGAACAATACGAGACAGCTACCAAAATAAAGAACAGTTTTGTTGTCATGGTAGTTGATTCCGCTATCCGATAACTTGAATTGTCGTTATGGTATATTTTTTGGAATTCTGTTTCGGTGGTTTCGTATCATATAGTGCCTTCGATACTTACGACAAAGTACCGTAATTATTTATTAACTTAGCCTCGGATGTTGGTATTGGAAGAACGTACGCTGCTTTATGTGAGTCCGATTTGATGATGATGTGGTGAACTCGGTATAGGTTTTGTATGACTTTTGTGACAAGAAGGTTTTGATGGATTAGACTTTCGGTACAAAAACGGATAATCCTTATCGTACGTGGTATCAATTCACGTTCTCTAGAATTCATTGTCGAAATCAATTACCGAAGTTCTTTTCCAATACTAGAGGGTATTGTACAATAAAACATTTTTACGAACACACATCGTTATTGCTCTGTAGTTTGAACCAAAATTTATCAACACGTCAGTATTAATCTTCATTGAATGACGCAGAAAACTTCTCCGCTACTCACAAGTTGGTGACAGCTCTAACTTGTTTTTAGGACCACGTATCAATGCCGTGATTGATGGTGCGTCGGGGAAATAATTACTGTTTTAGTCTCATGAGGCAACACCATACACAACAATAATATATGCATAATTGGCATTGCTTTAGATGATACATCAATCATAAGGTTTTTGTGTCGACTCTTTTCGTAAGATACCTTTACATGACACAAATCTAAATCGCAGGAACTCCAAAAAATCTGCAGGCCTCGCAGTACTAAGCTAGTCAATATGTTTCAACCAGAGTCGCTTCAATAAACTTCTAGCAACTCAATGATCATAAAAAATAATACGCTAACGAATAATATGATAGAGGAAAATGCAAAACTAAGTTTGAATTTACACATAGGAATCATACAGATTAGAATAGCTCTCAAAATACAAAATGAATTCACACAAATCAAACAAACATAGACGAATACATAAAAACAAATTTTCAGTATTTTAAAACAAAATGAAACTTGCTAACCAATATGAAAGAATATGTAGATAATTATTATAAATACTAAATTCGATTTAGACCAAAATTTCATAAAATTAGGCAATATTATATACAACTATTTGTTCATGGCACATCATCAAACAGCAAGCACTGTCTGGGCATGACGAATTAGATTGGATCACACTACGATACTCAAAAATTGAATGAGTATGTAATTACTCTACGACATGGAATAGCACTCTACGGTATAGTATCACGATAGGTATCATTCATTTATGAAATCAAGCTCTCTTAGCGGAACAATCTACTGGAAACAAAAGAAACATGTATTGTATGATATTTTTTTAGGTTTTTCTATACATAAATGGCAAAAGATGTTCGTAAAAATACTACTATGACACGAGTATAGTATGTAGAAGAAATATTAACAATGTCACTGAAAGTCCACAACACATCATCATCACATACTGATGATGTTGCCGTACTTTGCAGGTTGTGACATAGTGATCATGAACCCATCAACGCCGGAAGCTCTGAGCCTCAGAGATTCTCATCAAAATCATTGTATTTTGCACTACAATTAATTATCATCCGAATAAGACCATTATGTTGTTCTACTAATTACGTGATCGTTATTCTTGCAAGTGGCCGTCGATAAACCATATCATATATATCAGAGATAATAAAAAAAGAACACTCTAAAATTTTTTGGATTAACTGGAAAAGATAATTGAATACATATCTGCTGCCATGGCTGCTCAAAATATGTCCCAGAACTTCCAATCACCTCGCCATATCAATGAAGGAGTATCATTTCAAAAGAGAAATAAAATGACACTTGGTCTATCTTCGTCTATGACAACAATTGTCTCCATTTTAACTTGCCTTCTGCACACCGGAAACAATCGCCTGTCGCGGTTTCCTCAGGTCTCGCAAGCACGATCGTCTATCACCGGACCGAGGAGTTCAAGGTTTCCCTCTGCAGCGCATGGAAGTTTAGTTCGCGGTGCTAATGAAGGCAATCATGACACGGCAGCTCCCAAGAGACTGATCACAGACGACCAGCTTAAAGATTATGTTAGGGACGGTTATATCGTCCTCTCTGGGTTGCTTGAAGCTGATGAAATGAATGCATTGATTGATGCCGGAACCAATATCGTTTCAGCCCATATTGAGAAGCTTGGAGGAAAAGAGCTGCCAAAGGGTAACTTCCAAGTCCACGAATATGGACTGGTGTTGGATGACAAGGAAGCTTCTGGGGAAGGCTCCAAAAACGTATTTCGTCGTGTTGCTCTCCATTCAAAGCTTCCTCAAATAGCTGCTGAATTGATGCAATTAGACAAGAGCACTGAAAACTTGCGATTGCTGCGGTAAGATGTCGAACATATCTATTACACCTTTTCTCTCGAATCTTTGGCTAACATTGGGGATTTTTTTGAAATTTTTCCTACTTATGTTTATCCGAAGTGATGTTTTTCTTGCTAAGGGACCAGGGTCGACAAGTTCCTGTGGGTGGCACGTGGATGATCAAATGTTTTGGCCGGCATCTTATCAGCTACCCAATCATTCAACGGTAGACCAATCAGGAATAAACGCTTGGATTGCTCTTGATGATATGCCACTTGAAAATGGAGGAAGTTTGGCAGTAGCGCCCGCATCTCACGGCGATAGCGTTTCTTGGAGAAATGATGCTTACGCTGCCTTGGGCTTCGACGATTCTTTTGGAGACGGAATCTCCAAAGATGAGCTGTTCAAAGTGATTAAGAGTGGTAAGGTAGACACTTGCGGTCTAGAGAGAATGGCGCCAGAGATTCATCAACAAATTGAGAAAACAAAGACAGAGTTCAATTTTAAGCGAGGGGATATCATATTTATGAATCGATGGTTGTTTCATAGATCAACCGACGTTACTGAAAAAGGGAAGGCTGCTGTGAAAGCAATTGAAGAAATTGCTTTGCTGAAAAGGTATTCATTGAGATACGTAACTGGGAGCTCTTCACTACCGAGTGGCTTTATGACCGAGTTGAGTATTTTGGGAACAAGTGGTGCAAACTCTGGCAAAGAATTTAATGAAGTTGACGGAGAGTGGTACCCCCAATGCTGGCCTGAAGTCGACGATGATGTTGAGGAGAAAATTGAGCATGTTGTGAAAAACTTCATTCCAGTGGCACAAGAGCAACTTGCTGTTATTATGACAGAAGTAATGGCTTTGTTTCGATCCAGGTAGTGCCCTATAGGCATCATAATATTCGCCTATTGTACATAGAAAATTAATGATAAAAATAATCAACATTCTTGAAAGACCGTGAGTAAATCATGATGTTCTAGTATTTTGTGAAGACTCTAGATTGGACTTCTGTAGCATATCGCGGGACTTTCTGCAATAGGTATGCGTTTTTTTGTTTGACACTCTTCACAAAAAGAAACTTTCTAAAACGATTGTACTATTCCCATGAAAGTACCATTTTTGAAAGGACAACCAAATTTTATTCTAATCACCTCACCCAACCATCAGCTGTATTATATGATTCTGATAGATATCTGGAGCTTTGTGACTCCCAATAGAACATCCAACATCATTTTTGCTTAGTCTTTACGAATCAAAACAAAATGGGACTATGTCAAGTTGCTGGTGAAGTGCTCTACTCAATGACTGGGTTGCTGAGCCAGAATTTCATCAATTGCTTTATTCCTTGGTGATGAAAATAAAGTATGTGAAAAATCCAGGAAGATTTCCAATTGGGGTTGTAAACTGTGGTGTGATTGCATATGACTGCCAGGCCTGAAAAATTAGTACCTCCATCTGTTGCCAATTTCCAGATAGAATTGTTGATCAACTCAACATACCCTTGAACCAAGTACCAATCCTCCATACAATTGACCTCTATATAAGCAAGCAACCAAGCAAACAACATTGAGTGGAAGGCAGCAAGAGAAAATCACGTATCCACTCCTATACATCAGGGAGGGCATACATTCTCTGAGAAAAATACTTGAAAACAATTGACTCAATAGAAAAGACTAACTCATACTGACAAAATAATTTTCAAAATTGCAAACAAGTTGCATGACAAAAGGTAAGCACCCTGTCATTGTACTCTCTAAGACATACCTAGTACGTCTTTGAGATTCCTTAGCAAGTTTTGGGGCTCACCTTGTCCACAATGCAAGTGCATGTGTGAAACAGGTGCCTATTACTGGATCCCAAACAGACACAATGCTGGCAGGATGAAAAGTCATCTGTTATAGGGAATGTGCAATAATCACAGGAATGACATCATTTTTTAATCATTGTTTTGGATGGTCCTGGGTCTAAGGCAGGCTTTACACTTTACCCTGCAAATGAGTTGGTATATGATAGTGTTGCAGGGAATGCTGGCTTGTAAGTCCTGTGTAACTAGAGAAAGTTGCAATACAATATTGTAATTATTTGTCCATAATGAAAAAAGTTTATTTCATTATTTTTCCACAGTATATGCTTTGATGTCAGATATGTTTTAGGTTTAGGGTTTAATCAATAATTTTGTTATTTCCTGCAAACTGTGGAAATGTCTTGGGCATAGTCAAACCTGGTCAAAGTAAGGTCAATCTTTGACAATTATTTTTTGTCAATATTTGTGTCCCCAATTCTTGGGTTTTATGCCATGGTACAACATGTACTATACCACATCTTTCATGTTTTCCACATACATTTGGTGGCAAAAATGGTATCATGAAAGTTTTTTGTTCTCATCATAAGTCATACTAGTCAAGTTTATTTTGGGTTAGGGGTCCTTTGGACAAGTTAGACATACTGGTAAGGGAGAGAGACAAGTTGCATCATAATTTTCCAGGGAATTATTCTCAGCTTTGTGCTAGAGCAAATCAATACCCTTTTTATTGTAGCAAATGCCATGGTTCTACCTGAGGGATTATGGTGACCATGTGGCAGACCTGCACTGTTTCAAGATTTGAAATGGAGCTTTTTCGAATTTACTGAAAAAGTGGTTTATCAGCCTGGGGCACATTGAGTTTAATTTTGAATCAAGTTGGTTGAGGTAGATGGATTGGCTGCTGAAACCTTTTTTGGTAGAGGGAGCTCAGAAAGATAAACCACAGATGCATCATCATGTGGGCACTTGGAATCATTATGAATAAAAGAGTGATGGACTTCAGAGTAAACAAATCCAAGTGGGAAATTGTGATCAAGGGAATGTCAGGAATGCAATTTCCTAGAGATGCAGTGGTCAGAATCACAGCTGCAGCAATAACAGCAATTTTTGACTGTATGATCACAAGCAGGAATCATCAATATGGTTTAGTTGCTTGTAGGGAAGACAAGAATGGTCACAAGAAGTGTCACTGTCATTGTAAAAGTCCTGTCCATGGGACAGAGGTTTGGGTGTTGCATTGCCTTTGCACAAGATGTTGAATTTGACAGCAATGTGCATGCCAGTTGATGGATTGTGACATTCACAAGTATCCCACTCAACAAGTTTCTGGGGCTTGCCCTTTGTTTTGAAAAATTCATGATTTACTCAGAATCTTTTTTCCCACCATCATCCATGTGCCCAGTGCAGTCACAAATAGATCTTACTGCTTGCAGCTTGTCACCGCATGTCACCTACATATTAATCAGTGGTATTTTCTTAATGGTTGCTCTGTCACCCAACCAACAAAGACCAAGCAGTGCAACCTATGTAAGGATAGCAGTCTTGTCTGATTCATAGACTGACTGAAAATTGAGATCAAACACTTCACCTAAAGTCCAGTTAGATATAAAAGGTTTCAAAAAATTCCCTTTACAAACAAGCGTTATTGCTTACCAAAAGTATGCAATTATGTCTGATATCTTTAAGCATGATTCTGCAATTGTTAGTGAAAATTGTCGAATCACACCCCTTGCCAGAAATGAAGAAGAGGCTATCCCAAACCTAATGAAAACAAACCAGAATTCACAAGTGGCTTCATTGTACATACAGAAAAAGGGTTTGGGTGGTGGTTTGTTAATGGCAATTCTATTTAAATGTAATATCACTGCATTCTACAGGCAGATGGAATAAAAAGTTGTAAAAAGAACTTGTTTTACAACCTTGTAGATTTGTACAAAGATTTACATAGCAAAATGTGATTTCTCCAACCAAAAACACTATTTGAGATCCAACTTCCTCCCCCCCTCCCCAACACCAAACTTTGAGCATATGTTACCTTTTACCAATCACACCATATCAGACCTACCTGATATCAAATTGAAGCATATAACCTGAGCTTTCAGGATCATATGGGGTCTGTTGGGGCTTGAAGACTGGTTTTGGCCCTGTAAGCAAAAATCTACACCACAATTAAAAGTGTCTCCACCAAGTCCCAAACACCCCCTTTTTCTGAGACTTCTCCAAGACTTTTGCTTGTGATCCAAGACTCATTCAAGTCACCCATATTTCCAGTCGTTTTTCCAGACTTTTAGTCAGAATTTCATTTTACTTTTTTTCTCTGAGATTTTTTTTCAGCTTTTATTTTCTGAAATTTCAAATCAAAGAAAGTATTTTAGCAATTATTCCAGACTTTTGCCTTTTTCAACCTAAGACTGGAAGAAATCTGATACTACCTGTAAAAAAATTTATTTCTATGAATATATTTTATCATTCTTTCTAGTAAAAGTCCAATATTCCTTGTCTTCTTAAATTATTCTGATTTGCCTATTGTTATATTTTTTATTAGAATTTTAATTTTTCCAATCCTAGCATCTGCAAACCTGTTTGTGGTAAATAATGTTGTCAATAATATGTCACCCACCCTTGACAGCAATTTTATTTTGGTTCAATTTCCATTCATTCTCAGTTCCACTAATTTTGTTGCCATGTCTCCATGCCAAGAAGGTTTAG
>JALLPE010001905.1:0-10680 GCA_036940025.1 Conticribra weissflogii
CTACTAGTTAACTAGGATTAAGATACAAGACTGACGAGTACGAAGCCTTCCAACAGAAATGGCCTCAAACAAGCCACATGCAGCCGTCAGCCTGCACCGCTATCGTCATAAAATCCAACACAGTAGTATCGCTGCCGACTATTATGGTGATCAAATTCTTAACCATCGTCATCGTCACCACGTTTTTCATTATTTCACTGACCTCCGTTAGGTTTGTCACCGCAGGCTCCACATGGTCCTCGATCCTTCGGCCACGACGACCGCTGCCTCTTCATGTACCTTCGTCCTCTGTTCCATCATTGGCTAGATCTTTATCCTGTGCATTCACAGTGAAAAATTCATCGATCCCTCGCCAAAACTCGAGGTGGGATCATCGACGACATCGCCATAATATCAAAACCAAGAACTGCTGGACATTTCCACCACCCGCCAAATCCTCTTTTGCAAAAAAGGCCGCGTCCTCGTCTCGACGAAATATGCTCATGACCACAACTCTCTCAAATAGTAATCATGACGACAACAACAATCTGCGAATGATGGAATGGTCAGAATCAGCATCCAACAATATTATAACAGGAAACAATGGCTCGCTGCAAAGATTATGCTCGGTCTCTCTCTGTGCATGCCAAGTATTGACTCCCCTCATTCAAGTAATTTATCAAGAACTTCTATCGTCACTGTCTTCGTCGTCGGATACAACTCGTGGACTAACCGCAACAACAAAATCAACAAATTCAGTGAAAAAGGTCAAACAAGACAATTCGGCTTTCACCATTGCCGATGGACTGGTGCAACGATTGCTAGTTGAAGAATTATTTTTTGGAGGGGAATTATTTCGCGATATTGTCGGAGAAGAAGAAGACGAGCATATGATTGATTCAGACGAAATCAATGGCAATGAAAATAATTACTATCAAATCCAGGGATTGAATGTTTCAAATCATTTGCACCACTTGATAGATGAAACACGACATCGAATCCGATCTCTAGCCGAGGAACGTTTACTATCTTTTGACGAAATGACGGAAAATGCAAAGGGCGACGACAAAATCCGTGGTAATCAACATCCCGGAACCTTTTACAAGCAACTCACAATCTTTATCGACCCCATTGACGGTACCCGCGAATTTTCTACTGGTAAAGGAGAACAATGCTCCATCTGCATAGGATTCGCCGACTCATCGGGCAAAGCCGTGGCCGGAGTGGTATATCGTCCCTTGTCGAAAGGAGGGCCTACTTGGGTGGCTGGGGCGGAGTGCGAGGGGTATAAAGAATGTTTTTTTGGCTCTTTTGCGGATGCAAGTGGTGTGGTTGATGGGAGCAGTGGTGTGGATGGTGATAATTGTAGTTTGTTGACTACCAATGGTTCGATATCGCAGTTTGTAGACACTTTACTAGAGGAGCTGGATATGCCTAGAGTGAAATCTGGTGGGGCTGGAAATAAGATGATGATGCTACTGCAAAGCAGTATTCAACACGACAAACAAATTGCAAAAATTTTGGCATCTGATAAAAAGGGCGACGATTGCAACAGTAACATGGGAGGCAAGCTATACATACAAGATCGAGGAGTTTCTCGTTGGGATACGTGTGCCGCGGAAGCGTGTCTCGAAGCCTTTGGTGGGAGGTTGTTAAAATTATCCACTGTTTTGGAGTTTGCGGGGCATGAGCCAGTGAACGTGGAACATGCAACCCAACCGGGTAATGATTGCTACACCTATTTGGCGAGTAAAACGAACTTGGACTTTACCCCTGGAACAGCAACACTGACCAAGTACAACGTTGCCGTGGAAAATGATGGGGATATGGAAAAGCAATCACCACTGGGCGAAAAGGTGATTGATGTCGAGCAAGTCAAGCCATATTCCAATCTGTGTGGTTTGCTTGCATTCGGGAAGGAGTGGAATACTCTCGAGAGACGGAGAGTGTTAATTGAGGCTTTGAGTCGAGCTGCCCAGCGCCACAGTCCATCCTACGATTAATTGTGAGTGGTAAACTCTAACTACTCTAGGCCCGTGTCTCTTGTTCACAAATAATAGGGATTTCTATTTTGGGTTCTAGTTGTACATCATTATATTGATAGAATATGAACAGCATTGTCATCACTGCACGAATAAGAAATCTTGAATCCATCAAGCTTAATCAGGCCAGATCAAGTCATATGAATGATCTCTCCAACTATGGTCACAGTGTGGTTGGTAGACTATCAATCTGTCACAAAAAACTTGATTATGTCTCTCTAATGCTAGGTTAATAACATCATAATACAAAATGGAGTGCTATCTCTGGATATAGTTGGTCATGAAAATCAAATTTGATTGAAAAGAAAAATTAGTAATAATCATTATTAAGTTTACCAACAATGGCACAATTGATCAGAAAGATATCAAATGATGAATTATTCTAGACCTGATCAAAACAGAGTTGTATTGAAAATTAAAAATCTTGGCCATAGTTGCTCTATGACACCATGCAGGAACAAATTCATCAAAATTGGGTTTAAATGAACAGTACTGTGCATAGGACCTCTGATGAACAGCAATGAACTTCTTTGTACATGATTTTAACAATACATTCATGGAGTTCACACCTAATTCTTCATCAAATGAAAAAGCACCTGGAGTTTCTTTTCATCACATGCTCCTTGAAAAAATGAACCTCTGCCAGAAAACTTTTTGGATGTTAAGATTGACTAAATGCATAACCCATAAATCAATCCATCTGGTTATAATAGTGTGAAGAAGACAAATACTCCTCAAATGATGGTACATCAAGCTCCAAAAACAAAGTTTGTGACTATCAAAGCTTTTCAGGAGTTTGTTTGTCTCTGGTGTATCAATAACCCACTTGTAATGTCCAAGATCCTGGTACCAGAAAGAAATATCTTCCAACAAAGTACACTCATGTTATGGTCTGGTGTGTCACTGTGTCACTCATACAAGGATTTTGAATTGAGGACTTTTGATTGTTTGGGCATTTCTTTTTCGGTGTTGACATCATTGGGTTGAACTTCCTCTAAGCTTAGCCAGTAGATTATCAGCTTAAACTGTTTACATTCATGTTTGATTAGATCATTTGTAATCTTGATAGCTCTGATATCTTCATCACCGTCAATGGCATCAATACCCACTCTATGTCATTGTGATTTTCTTCAAGAAGAACTATGTCATTGCCTAACCTGTATTAATCTGAGCCCTTGATAGCATGATTCTGGATGCAAAAAAATCATCCATTTTTCCTTTCTTGAGTCTGAAGTGTCCTGTTTTTTGTTGCAAGAAATTCCAAATAGGTGATGCAATGAAAATTGAAGTTGAAGTCAATACTGTTGAAAAGAGAACTTTGATGTCAACAGTGGTAGTTAGTTCTTGAATATTGATAATCAAAGTAATTTTGGTAGTTGGGATTTCTGGTTGCTATGCAAAAATTTGAGTCAAATGCTAACCGAGCTAATAGTTTGGATTGGTAAACTTGAAGATAGATTAGGGCTTTTAGTATTGATTCATTGTAGATTATGTGTATGGTGCGTGGTGCTTGGTAATGAAGCTGACATTAAAGGTGAACAAAAACAAAGCCTGATTGCAAAATATTGGTGAATGCAAGTTTGAAGAGGTAAAAGCGATGATTTTTCAAAAGAGGATGGTGTTTGATTGGGTATGTGACTATCAGTAAGGCTGCAAATAAAATTAGGAGTTATAAAAAAGGTACACAGTGTATAACTAATTGAAATGGGCTAAGGTCAAACAAAAATGGTTAGTTGATGTATCAGGTATATTGAAAGGGGTACATATATTTCTAGTTCATATTTACAAAAGTAAGAAAATATCATACAGATATGAAAACCAGGCCATACATATTGTGAAAACATTTCCACAAAGTCTAAAATGTAAATTTATTTAAGTACTCTACACTTGTACACATGAAAATTCATGACGTCATGATGAAATTAACAGTAACACTAAATGTCTATGAGTCTCATAATTTTTCTTAGTTGGAAATGTTAATATCATGGCATTGTTATGATGATATGAACTTCAGTTGTTGCTAAATTTAGAAGAAAATGTGATATAGGATGACATTGTTGATTTTTATGATTTTGAATTATGTGACAGGTTTGTGTTTTATGCATGAGTTTGATTGTGCTCTTTTTCATTTTCAAAACACTTGCAATATGATCAATTTCAAAAGTGTATTATCTAATTCCAAAAACTAAAAGATGTCCGACAAAAAGCCTTTCTCCCTCGTGGTGTTGTGAGGACTTGTGGGAAGCCACTGAGTCATAAAAGGCCTAGACCATAATGTTGATGGCAGCTGAATTGGATGTCAATGATGGCAGATATTTTGTATGAAACCTGTTATTCTGGTAGTTGCTGCTGCCTACTGCACCAATGGGTGTTAACCACCTGCAGCAATAATGGTGACTCATTTGTTTGTTTCCATGGGCATTGAGGTGGTAGTTACCATGGTTGCATTTGTAATGGTGATATGCTGACAATATTGGTGCTAATAATTGTTTCTAATTTAATCTTTTGGCTCAAGAATTATTTTTCACTGTTGCTTGATGAAAGTATGAAAAAAGAGTAAAGATGATTCAAAATCATTGGAGCCACCTGATTCCCCCTCTGTAGAAAACCAAGGAAGATGTGAAAACATTACTGAAGTAGAAACCTTCTCATTTTATTACAAACTAAATTAAGAAGGCAATTATAAGGATTGAAGAGTTTTTCAATTTAGCAATTTAGAATTTTAAATAAAATGATAAATAGTGATATAACATCTCAACATTGATGCTCAAGATTCCAGATTTAGTACCCAAGAACATATTCCAGTCATGCAATAATGCCTACTTACATGGTGAAAATGATATGGGGTACTTTTTCAAGTTGTTGTAACCAGTAACAAACTGTATTTCTATTTTTGTAACAAATTCTGAAAACAGTCATGATTTTTGGCTGAAATAAAATGCTACAAGATCAAGAGTGTAAATGACATGGGCTTTGAAAACCTTATTATAAAGCAATAGTAAAGTGGCAATTTTGAAGGTTGATTGGGGCATTCCCTGTGCTTGCAAGCCTGTACATGAGGGGCTTCCAAGTAAAGCACACAAGCTTAGTCAAGTTTTTGGGGATCTAAACCCTAAAATATATCAGAACATTTTATGTTGTTGTATGAGCTGAGACTATTGAGGCAAGCATCAATGTTACCTTATGCTTCATTCACTCACACCTCTAGCCTCATGCTATCCATGCTACTTACCACATCATGACAACCACGAACTTATATTATTTTTAATACAACACAGCATATATTGTATTCTCATACTTGTTGTTAATCCCATATGTTTTGTGCTTTTGATATTGTATATTGTATCATTTATTCAACATTAATTGAGAATAAAAATGAAGCAATCAAACATTTTATGTACTAAAGTATTCAACCATTTTAGTCTAATAAAATGCTTGATTTAATGATTTGTCATTATAATATGTGAAGGAAATATTATAGTTTGTCTATTTTTAAATCAAATTTTATTTGCTGTTCAAATTTTAAAGTACATTGAATGAGACATGACAAGAGATAATTTTTAATTTCTTACTGAAGGATTGCATGTTGTGTGTGAGTATTAAATGTAGTCAAGAATGAAGAGGCACCAATGAAAAATTCAATTTTTCAGTAATATTTCAACTTTTCATTAGAACAGCAATAGATGATTGACTACTAAATGTAGTGGCAAACATTTGTCAACACATTCTTACTATTGTGATTTCTGGACTTCATTTTATACAACTGATTAGGTTGGAATTTTGGCAGGACTGTCATTTCAATGCCATTTGTTTACAGTATGTTTGACTCAACAACTGTTGTTGTTTTTGAGGGGATAGCATCTTTTGTCTCACAACACCACATCTTTCTCAATCACAGGAGGATCTATAAACTCATTTCTGTGTTTTAAGGGTCTAGTTTATATTTTTATGCTAGTTTGCAAGCAAATTTATCTTACTGATTCTACTAGTTCATAGCTCCATTGGGTAGGCTAAGAATCCTGTAGAGAAACAGTCTATACACTTGATTGAAATGTGATTTCCATTGAAACTTAATCAGAACAAGTGATTTTACAAGACCAAGAGAGGTAGAAATCAAATACTTCAACCATTAGTTCTTTAAATTTGTTTTGAAGAAATTTGGATGAATTCAAACTGAAATGTCAATATTGTATTTCTATTGTAGCATTGATGATTTCTGAACTTCATTTTAAACAACAGATTTGGTTTGAACATTGACAGGACTCATCCATTTGCAATATGATTGAGTCAAGAAGTGTTGTTGTGTTTGAAGGGAAAGCATATGTCATCTTGTAACTCCACATCTTCCTTGATCACAGAATGATTTGTAAAACTCTTTTCTGTGTTTTGTGTTTTGTGGGTAGAAATAATGGTTTTGAACTGATTTTGAAGCCAATTAATCTTATCATTCTTTTAGTTGATGGATCTATGGGATTGGCCCAAGAATTGTGTAGATTATCATTCTTTGCACTAGATTGAAATTGACACTAAATCAGAATAATTGGTCTTATAAGACCAAAGAGGTCAATTGAGTACATCATCTTTTGGTACTTTAAAAAATTTGTTTTGCAGGTTTCTTATTGAATTTGTGCAAAAATCCTGCAATATATTTCTATAGTAACATTGACAATTTACATGTTTGATTTCAAACGTCAGAGTGTGTTGTATTGGGGACAGCATTTTTCAATACACAACTACTCATTTTCTCAGGCACAAAACAATTTTTCAATTCAATTCATGATTTTTCTATGGTCATTCAAGACCTTTCATTTTGAAATTGTTTTGTTTTCATGATGAAGATTACTTCAATAATGCATAAGAAGAAGAAGCTTTCATTCAAAACAATATTGGCCAGATTTTTGAGGTTAACGGGGGTGCTAACTGTGGGTGATGTGTTTTTGTTTAAGCCTAAACATTTCATCAAGATTTCTACAAAATCAAATCTCATATAGTGAATGACTTCTTCAAGTGTGGAGTGAATGAATGATTGGTGCCATAAAAATTATCATCATCTCCCTGATGATGGTGGTAAGGAGACAAAGCAATTAATTGTTTTGGAACATGATTTGTCCTAAATCTCTTTTTAGAAGAAACAGGGGAAATTAGATATTGAGCTTTTTCTCCTCATTTTTTGATTTACTTTCAGATAAACTTTCTGAAGAGGATTTTTTCCTTGTAATAATGAAAAAGAGAACTATTCCTGGATGAAATAACCAAAAATAAATCTCCCTTTCCTGGCCTACACATATGAGACATCCATCTATTTCTACATAGTTTCTTTTTCAGAAAATCATATAATCAAAGCAAGTTCTTGCATTAACTTTTCAAGCTATACTCCACAAATTAAAATTGTACAAGTTTCTTGTCAAGACAGTTATATTCTTCCTCGACCTGGTGTTCTTTGTATTGTTTGTCTCAAAGGAAATTTCTTCTTATTAATCAAAATGAATGAGATTAAACTAGAGACGATGGAGGTGTCCCTTTCAAAATTCCAAATGATCACCACAGTTAAACCTCTAATCAACAGAAGGCCAAACCCAAGTAGAATCCATCAAAATACTCATTACTGAATTCAACAACCCGACAAGATATAAGGATGTCACCAATTACAAAACTTCAATTACAAAACTTCAATTTGTCTACAACAAAAAGGAGGAACCTTTTGAAGAATTCCAGATACATCCAGAAAAGGATTCCTACTTTTCATTGCTAGAAACTAGAAAGGTCTGTGACTGTTTGCAAAAGGTCTAAAGCATCAGTGTCCTGTCAGCCGAGGATAATTTGAATGAAAAATTTAAAAAAACAGTACAAAATTCTGAGTCATGTCAATAGCCAGACAATGTGGAAGAAGTGTTAGTCTTATAACAACTTACACAACCACAAAAATAGTTCAAACTCCTACTAATTTTCCCTCTGATTGAAGAAATGCTTAAAATTATGATGATAATCATTCCTTTTCCTACTTTTTAAAACATATTGTCTACAGACTAGAATGTAATGCTGATGGGAATTGCAGATACTATGCCTTTATTTGAGCTGTAAATATGTCTCAAAATACATAATCTTAGTCCATTTTGATGCAGGTGACAAAAATTGAATTTGATCTATATATTTTGCAAAAAGTTCAAAAATGTGCCATCATAATCATCACCTTTTTCAGAATTGTTCAGGGTATGACGTGGACAGAACATTGATCAAATTTTTCCTATTTTCAGTTATTCTTTCAAGTCAATCATGTCAATTGTCAATGGGTAACAAAAAATGGTTCTTGATGAATTTGATGATATGTTGGGTAATAGTATTTTGAAGAAGATATTGACAACAATTAACATATTGGTGAAACAGGCAGCTATGACTACCTTGATTCAGCAAACCCCTTTCCACTCCTGTTCTGCAAATACCAGACCTTCATTACTTTCAATTCAACTCCCCCTTTGAGCATATCCAAAGTCAAACTCTATTTCTTAGTTCATCATCCTGAATTAGAAAAAGTTCACACTTTTTGAAGTCTGGACTTCCACAATTTGGAGTTCTTTGTATTGTTAGTTGAGGGGATCATTACAATATTTTGGAACACAGAAATACATGCTTGTTTCCTCAATTACATTGGTTTGAAAAGAAAGCAAAAGAACAGTCCCCCTGAATTATGCAACCAAGGATGGTACCAAATCTATTCTGGCTGAAGATATCTAAATATTGATCAAGTTGCATTTCCTAATGATAACAACAGTGTTTTTAGTCAGTCAAGTATTGCATGGGACAATTCTGATGGATAGAGTTGAGTTTAGAAGAATATGATGATTTGAACAAAAACATGACAAAAACACTTCTAATCAGTCTTTTGTTGTCTCCAATGAATTTTGTCCATCAATCTATCTAGCCTCAACAAAGAACATTATTCCATCAGAAAGTCTGTCAGTTTCATTGATAATTTTTACCACAATTCTGTTGGATGATCTTTGAGTGTTATTCATTCAAAAGAAAATAGAAGGAGGGTGTCAAAACCTCTATCCCACAAGTCAGTTTGTGGTATACTGGTTTCAACAAAACTACAAACCAACCCAAATATACAGGTTTTGTAGGAGCCTAATGGAGGCTCTTGTAGTCAAGAGAAGGCATGGTATTTGGATTCAGGCCTACTATTTTGCAAGAATAGTTGCTACTCAGTCATTTTCTTAGGAAGAGGAATCAAACCTCTGACTCTTTGGTTTCATTGTGGTGGGGTTTTGGACCCCAGACTAGTTTGGTTTTTGGTTTTTTGAAATCTCTATGCCACAAGTCACGGGGGGGCCTCTTCTTGGGGTGATTCAGCCTGTTTGATTCTTTTAATTCAATCACTTTGTTGTCAACAACATGTTTCTATTCCTGGAAGATAACCTTCAGATCCATCAAATTTTTGTATTAAACAAAATATTCAAACTTTTAAGCTTCCTGGTTTCCAATCTCAAGCTAAATACAGCAAACATCAATTTGTCCATAAAAAGTAGAGTTGACAATTTCATCTTTTCCATGAATGGAGAAAGATAAAAATGGTGATTTCAAATTCAGTGAAATGAATCTATTCAAAGATTTTGATTAGGAATCATCAGAGATAGTTCAAGCCTTTTAATCTCACAGGGTTCGATTAATTTTATGCATTAAGGCAAAAAGAGTGTCATCATTTTCAGATGACAAGGATGAGTTTCTTTTGCAAAATATTTGTAAGAAGTCAGTGCATCAAATCTTTTCATTGCTTAAAAGTTCACTTTTTGGGGTCATAGCAATGGGGTTTGGTAATTAATTTTCTCCTGAGCTGTTTTCTGATTTGCTTTTTGAACCCATTGAGAGTGAATGCAAAAGCTCTCCCACAGATCTTGTTTATATTATCACCTCTCAATAATACCAATATCAGAAACTCCCTTTTATGTGATTGATTATCATCAGTGGCATCTTCAAAGTATTGCAAAGTTTATCAAATTATTTTGTTCTGTCTCACTCACTTGATTAAACTTGTATTTGCCCAATGGCTTCAAAATTATTTCAACTGCAAAATTTTCCAAATGACTGTTGAAACTTTAGTTACTGTTGAAAGAAAACTATTGCCACAAAGATAGACTCCAGTATGACTCTGATGACAAACATTAAGAATATGTGAAATCCCTCTATCCACCCAAAAAATTGACTCAAGGAATACCATCCTAAAATTTCTTTTAATGTGCTAAGCAAACTGACTTTTATGCATCATTTCTCAATTGTTATTACAAAAACTCATACCATTAACCTCATCAATTCTACAAGCTGTTTGGATGGAATTTGTAGAAAATATGTAATGTTTCTGATCATTGAAGAAAAAGAAAATTTATAACAAAAATTGACTGTGATAGTTAATTATCACAGATAATAAACATAATACTTAATTACCACAGTCCATTATCATAATTTCTGTATCATTTTATGTAATTTGAGACATGTTCTAGATGTATTTTTGTCAATGGTGACAAGATTTTTAATGACCTTTTTGTCACAATGACAACATTTAACACTGGTTGATACAAAACTCCTATTGCAGCCCCATCTGTCTGGCTTTTCACAGACAAAAATAGTTGCCAGTAACCAATATTGTGAAAATAGCATTATGAAT
>JALLPE010001906.1:0-10680 GCA_036940025.1 Conticribra weissflogii
ATCCAGCCACCATCTGGCCACCATCCAGCCACCATCTGGCCACCATCCAGCCTCCATCCAGCCTCCATCCAGCCACCATCAGCCACCATTCAGCCACCATCCAGCCTCCAACTGTCAAGATACAAATAGTAAATGGTGAACATTTTGGGGAATTAGGAATCTTGGGATTCTCAGGAAGACAATGAAATGGCAATGGTTTTTAGAAACTTATTTTATTGTTATTTGGAAATATGTAACTGAGGAACTATAACCATTATTAATGGTTCTAGTTAAAACTATCACAATTTTTAATGGTGATAGTTAACATCACTGCTACTATGTGGTTTTATAAACCATTACCAGAATGAGGGTGATAGGTAACTATCACCATTATTATTGGAAATAGTTAACTATCACTGTTAATATTGATGAAAATTAAAAAACTTCACTTTTAGTCTGAGATCAGGCAATTGAAATCTCTAATACTGTCAACAAAATGTTCTCAATCCACCATCTCCTGGGAATAATGATGGGCAAGTTCCTGTAATGCTTTTTGTGGGCACCACAGGTGGGAGGTTTAAACTACAGGACATCATGGCAGAAGAGAAAATCAAAGAAGAATATTGTTTTATTTTACTATGTGCATGGGAGAATTACAAGTTTTTTTAAGGACAGAGGAAAGATGTAGCTTTTGTTTATTTGGTGGTCATGAGACAGTTAAGATTTGCTACAATTCTTTCTTTAAATATTACCACCCCCTTTCACTTCAATCATCAAAGTGGATGGATCACTTTTCACTATTTTTCACACAATTCAAAAGTCACAAACATCAAAAACAATGTGGCAAATTAAATACCTTGGACAACAACAATTTTGCCCCATAAATATTATTGGATCAGTTTCTGCCACAAATCATAGTATTTTTTTGAGCAACAGGACTTTTCATACTCATACAATTCAAGGGAAGTATTGTCAAATGAAAACATGTATTTGTAGAAACAACACTATTCAAAAATACATTTCATTGGCTAGGACAATCAGAGATAGTATTCTTCCTCATTTGTTACTTACCAGATCTAATCTCATTTGTGTGGATAAATGAGCTTTTACTTGCTACCACAAGTAAGTTGAAATTCTGGCATAGTGAAACAAGACAAGAGTAAGGAAAGAAAGATAATTAAGGTGGAAATATCATGGGTGACAGCAATAAAATTCATGCAATAGTGCAAAAAACAAAGAAGACTAACAAACTGAACAGAATTGTAGTTACTGAAGATGAATCATAATTACAAGATAACATTGGTAACAATTGTCAATGATTGCATTATCACAAACCAATTCCAAAACCACCATACGAATCCCAAAAGCCAAAAGTAGTCACAAAATCTGTCCCAGATGTCTCAAATTTATGGCATCTTGGAGACATGTACTAACATTGATGATGCTTGTGGCAATATAAACAAAGGGTAAATGAATTTTCATAGATGTTATTTATCTTGTAATGGGAATTGGGAATTGTTTATATGATGAATGACATCATTACTCCAAGTAAGATGACAGAGATTCTTTCTTCTATCCTCTTCTTCTACTTGCTTCAAATAGGAGAGCAGAGTCATAGTAGTATATCAGCATTATACATAATGCTTTTGAAAGTAATTTTTTACAAAATGCTTGTTTCATGGAAAGTAAAATTATACAACAAATACAACAAAACTATGATACCAATCTATATACACACTTCATCTCTGCTAAGACACTGTTGTTTGTCCCTTTGTCTTTGGCAAAGTTGTCATCTAATGACACTCTTGTTACCTTTTTTCATGGTTTTTATGCATGTATTTTTAGAACGTCTACTATCATGTGATGCATGATGGGATTGATATTATGTACTATATTAAGAAGACTAGTAAGAGGGGGAATGAAACCACTAGATTTAATAAATATAATGGATATCAGGAAGAAAACAAGAATACCTCAAAATAGAGATATAAAATTAGAAATCATTTGTCATATACAAAGTACCCATTATAAGTTGTCAACAAATCAGCATGTTTGAAATAATTGTATCCAGGTACAGAATAGTTCACCTAGGAAACAGAAACAGTGACAAGTGATTGTTTTGTGTGGTATATTGGACAGGACACTCATCTTGTATAATTCATTATAAATTTGGACACAATTGGCTGTCACAATTTTTTAGTTTATTTTGGATCATCACTATTTGTGGCAGCAAAATTTAGGATTTCGGTTCTCATAGTCACAACCTATGGTATGGCTCACTGGCAAGTTTACCACAAGTGTTATCGTTTCAGTTATGATTCATCTTTACTGAAGAAAATGAGAATAATGTTGTGTTGCTATCACAAAAATTATGATGACCACAGAAGAAGATACTTACAGTGATACTATAACCATGTTGATGTTTTGGACTACACACTGAGTAACTGCATCAGTCATTGTCACATAAAATGTTCTTCCTGATGACTTTCTAGATTAGTCACTGAAGTAAGAAAAAGTATAGAAAAATTGTTGTTTATTTATACCCAGCTGCTAAACTCACATGCTTGACACTAAGAATACCCATCAAACATAAATATATTGAATTGAATAAATAATTTTAATTCCACTGTAATCTAACAAGAATGGTTCATTAGAGCTCAAATCAGCAACAAAATTGTCCCACTTATCACCTCAGTTTTTTGTTTCATTTTATCAATCATCTATTTTGCAAAGATTTGAATTCAAATGAAATCAAATTTTTGAAAAGAAGATCATGGTTCAACAATGCATCAACTAAAGATGGAAAACAAAAATACAGTAAACCAATTATGTGCAACAAACAAATTGCATCTAGCAGCACCCAAACAAGGTGACAATATCCACCAATGTCCATACAAAAAGCAGAGATGTATGTGAAACAGTGCCAGTGCTACTGGTGTCATCTGGATCATTGCATTTGTCTTGATGATCTACTTGTTCCCATCATAAAATTCACCTTTGGCTGTTGATAAAATGTCAATGTAACCTAAAGTCTGGCTAGATTTGGCATGGAATCCTTTGGGAAATTGCCCCAGAAATAAAATTCCACAACAATCAAACAACCATGCATTTGAGAAAAATGGCGTGTGGCCCAAAATTATGGTTTGCTTTTTCTTTTCACATTCAAATCCCACCAAATATTGCAAAGTCAGGAAAAGATGTGCAATGTCAAAATGTAACCAATACCTTACTATATCACAGAGAATACACATTCTATAATCATACTTTTAAACCCAGCAGGGAAAGAGGGACTTTAACAATGAATGAAAAAGAGTTGAATCAGAACATTAAATTTGCACTCTTTCCCTAGACCGTAGAGATTCTTGAGATTCTTGGCAAGCTTGCAGTCCCTGTGGGTTGGCTTGAGAAGAGACTAAGCCATTTGCTACTAAAGTATGAATACCACTGTAATTCCAAAATAATAAGTTACTACTAGATATGAAGGAATAAGATATTTTTAAAACTAGTTTCACTAATTGGGAAAGATAATAAGAATTGGGATACTGACAGGTACATCTTAAGTTAGTTTTCAAACAAGATTACAGGTTTCAATCAAGCATCCAAATATGCCCTGATAAATTGAAAAGTTAATATTCTAGATCATTGCACCAATGTACACTAGCATACAAATACACACATCTAGTGGGGTGTTGCTGTATAATTGTAAATGCATCAAAAGAATGGGTAAAGTGTTTATGGATTGCAAAAGTTAAAAAATTCTTCAATAATCACAGCAGCAATAATTACTTTTTAGCATCAAAAGAGAGTCTCTCAGAAATTAAAAGCTTGATCAAGATGGGATGGGTATTACCCAGTTTGAGTTTAGCATCAGTTTTGTCCAACACATTTTGCTGCAAACTTTAAATCTCAACCAGAAAAAAGTATTAAAGTAAAAGATCTCTTGAACAGCCCGTCCATGGAACAAAAGCTTATGCCTAGTTTTGTAGTACATGTTACTTAGCTCATTTTGATATGTAATTTGTGGGGTCTTGTAGGGAGTCTTGCTTGTCAATTTGCTGCACAAAACATGGCTGTGATATGAAAAATTTCTCTGTTGATAACATCATTTTTATAATAACAGCCAAAATTTCTTGTCCCAGAAATGGCTACAATTGAACTCCATCAAACAAACTCCTCTCAATATGCCTAAGGAGAAGGGGAGGTTGATCCAAGAAAGAGGAAATCAGCATCAAAGCTTGATTGTGCTCCAAATGCCCTCTCTACCTCAGAGGCCATGTTGGCTGTAAAATTCTCCAAGGATGAAGCCAACAATTGCACACTCCAACAATACATCTGGCAACTATCTATGACCATTTCTACAACAAAAAGAAAAAATAGCACCTCTAGGTTGTCATTACAATTACCATCTGTTATCAATGGTGGAAATGAAAACATCAATGTCATGGGCATCACCAACAGAAGTAGTCCTCCATCCACAACTGCAGCAATCTCAAAAACAAAGGCAAAGCATCTACAAACAACTGCAACAAAAACCCAGCAGCATAGATCAAATGTTACTGCTGCTGAAAAACATTTGAACAATGCAACAAAGCATGCAACAAAATGGTGTGTAACAGAGAAAGAGAAAAGGCACAGTGCAAGGAATGTCTTTTGGCAGAAGAAGTCTGTAAGCATGTGAACAAAACCTACAAGGCCAACATTCACCATAAAAGGATTGAAAATCTTGTGACCAAAGATTTTATCAGTGTAACTCCACCCAAATGGAGTGTGTAAGGAGAGATTCCTATGATTGTTTACAAGTCTATCCACTAAACCTTTGATTCTCACATCAAAATCAACCAATTCAATGGAATCATATAAGAGAACACCCAAAAAACTTGATATGTGTCTGAACATAGTGATTTGGGAAACAAGAATCAGACAAATTATCATACAAACTATTGGACTGTGTCCTAATTTCAACTGGATGTGACATTTTGATAGTAAAGTGCAATACCCAGAAAGAATGAAGGATCTGATGGACAACTTATCAAAATCTTAAGTCTTGGTTTGATAATTGGGAGAAAGATCTCATGGAGCTTGGTTTTGCAGAAGTGGTGTAACATGGGAATGTTTGTATTGCCAACAATCCACTTATGAGGATTCTTCATATCAATCAAGCATGCCTTGCACTTGATGGTGGAACTAGGTGGATAGGAGGGAGACCAACAATTATTTACTGTGAAAAAAGATTTGCCTGAGGTTGGAAAAGCTGCTGCAAAAAGCTCCATAACCAAGACCATGATTACAGTGAGCACAGCAGCAAGAGAGAAAATTCCTCCTCATTTCCAATTCTCAACCACAGCCGAAACCATAAAAAGAATGAAACTGCAAACATACATCCAACACTTTATTCCATTTATCCAAGAGATGTTTGGAGAAAGTAAGGAGAAGAACTGGCCAATTATAATTTTGTATAAATGAAAAAGATAGAAGGGACAATGAAGAGTTTGGAAAATATGTGGCATGCTTGTTGGTTCCTCTGTGTCCAGATTCTGAAGATGTCCTTTGTAAAAGAGTTATCATCAAGGTTGACAGTGTCCCTGGTTGGCTAAATGTGGAGATACTTGCAAATCTTTGGATGTTATGTCATTGCCTCTATCCAGGTGTACCAAACACCACAGCAGTTACATAAGAAACACACCAAAACCATGGTCCTTTCAAAAGTGCATTTCGGGAAAGACTGGAATTTTTGACATAGCTAGGCTCTATTTTTGATTGGACTTGTCAATTTTGATGTTTAATTTTTCTAGAAAATGTTCTGTTACAAAAATCAAGTGTATGCTGAAAAATGAAAAAGATGTAGATCTCAGTGATATCTGTCCCTGACTTCACAAAAATTGCTGTAAAAGCTTGTAATATTCACACTGCCTAGTGACAAGAATTGCAGCACTATATTTACCATGGTGGGTGTCTTTGAGGGGTAGTTTTTTCATGGACCTCAGTTTGCCCAAAAAACAAATGTTATGGCATCACCATGTAAAATATGTTTTGGACAAAATAGGTGCTAAACTTATACTAGCAATGCCTTCATATTCAACAATTTTTGGAAGGTTCACATTAAAAAGATTGAAAAATGTACAAACAGGTGTTCTCACAAAACATGATTGCCAAGCAAAAGAATAATTCATCATTACCTCTGATAATTGAAATAACATTATTTGTCAAACCATTAATCTATTTTCATCCAGTAACAATAATTTTAGTGCTGGGCCTGTGAAAAGGTCAGCTGGGAACACTTCAGTGGTATTATTTCACTTTAAGGACATATAATATTGTTGGAGCTGTTGGAGTTATTTTTTTTGGAAGAGTATAAATTTTTTGAGGAAATTCTTGGACGTTTTGCACTACTGTACAAACTGATACAAAAATAGTTTCTGTCATTTGATTTTTCCTATCCTTAAAGGCAAAACGATTTTCCAAAATACTACAACTAATTTTGTACTACTTTTATGCAGGTCTTGGCCAACTATTCCAAAACTCACACAAAATTTACTATTAGACCAAGGAATTATTGTTTTTGACCAATACCAGTTGACATTGATCATAAGGTTTTCTTTTTTTGGCTAATGACAACAATCATGGCTATCATGGATGTATCAAACTATTTCAATCAAAAGAAGCACACAGATCTCTTCTATGATGTGTTGAGAGAGTGTGTGTCCATCAGTTAAACATGATTGCAAAATTTCAAGAAAAGTATCACTATGATAAAATAGCATTAGTTTTGTAACATATTATGATCTGGCTTATTTGTTACAAAATTTGCACTAAAATTATACAGGCCAATTTGGGGGCCCATTTTGGAATATCCTTTTTTCAGCATGGTCCAACAGAGCAATTAAACAAAGCATTTGCCTGCTTCCTTGATATGTTTGCTGTGACAGGGAATAATTTTGGCTGGCTTTTTCCACAGTAGGTTTACTGATATTAATCAGTTATTAAAGTGGTAATATTTGGAATAGTTGTAAGAATCTTCTTTTTTGGGTGAAAAGCCATTTCAAAATGATATGTCTCAGTTTCCTGAAGGGGCTATGGACTCCATTACATACTATTAGAGAGGCAAACACAATTAGAAGAGGTTGGTTTGATCTAGAATATTATGAATGATTTATTAAGTTAAGGTACCTCACATGAACAGGGTGGAAAACTGACTGAATTTATGAAAAATGTTTTGTGATAGCCAGTCAAGACCTCTATCAAATCTAAAGTATTTACCTACTTATGTAAGAATAGGTACTTCTATCAACTCTTGGCAGAAAATATTGGTTCTTATGGACCAATCTAACAGCATTTTCTGCTTTTACAAGACAAAATTACTTTTGTACCATTTCAGTATTTTTCCAAGAATTTAAGAATTTTTGTTTCTAAAATGAACATTAGAATTTGTGTAATAGTCAAAAATACTACTACTGGAATGAATTGATGTGCAATCAGCAGGCTTTGTGATCAAATTTTTTACCAAATTATTTATTAAAAAGTTTTGAATACTGTTTTTGAATGGTCCATGAGGTACACTACTGCAATATCAAATTGTAATTTTTGAGGACCAATATTTTTTGTACATTCACTGGTAGAATATATTTTTCCAAATAATATATACTTTGGGAAATGTGTTCATCATAGAGTAATTTTATTTTTGCTTTGGTGACAGATTGTTGATGTAAATGAACAAAAATTAAATACCAATCATTGATAAAATAGAAAACAAGTTTGTTACAAAGTGAAACTTTTCGAACAATCCTGTCAATTTGACAGAGTTTCAAAATCAGGCACAATACAAGAGACTGAGTATTGGCAGGGATTTTTTTTGATGATTTCTTTCATTATTGGACAGAAAATTTGCTGGTGGATGAAATAATTTTTTGAAGAGCAAAATGTCTTGCATCATGATACAAATGTGATGGTAACATAATAGAATTGGCACAACAAGATCAGGGATGATGTGTGTATGGTTGTCAAGTTTCTAACCAGGTGATATTGTTGAATAGCGCCATTTGGTGCTATTCTTTATCTTGGCTTGCTAAAATTAACATAATCATGCAAATTCATGATATGTTTCAATTTTTCTGCACAGATTATTAAAAACTCTCTGTTTCTACCTACATATGGGTATTTTTTATCACTATTTACAGTAAAATACAAGTAATGCAAAGAACACACATTTGAGCTAGTTAAATACTCTAGTAAATATTTTCAGGAAAAAGCAGGAATCTTCATATACTTCAAGCAATTTAATTTCACTATGATGTGTTAACAAATTCAATAAGTTCTTTAATAAGCATGATTTTATTTTCCAATTAGGTATTTTTCATCTTTCGTGTAAAATACCAATTAATATTATTTGGAGTCCAAAGGGACATAATAGTTTTATGAAAAATAGAAATATGCAGCATAAAAAATAATCCAATCATTTTGTTAGTTTTTACCCTCAATGAATTTCGATGACAAATTTTTAGTTACCTCAATTTACTAGAACACAATCTAATCATCATGGCACTCACAACATTCACCTGCAGAACATCATTTAATTTCAATCACTCAAGGGCATGGTAAAAAGGGAGAAATGGACGTAGCAATGAATTCAGACAATGGAAAGATGCAAGAAGAGATCCATGGTGAGCCAGTTTAATGATGAATGAAGCTGGTCTGAACATCAAATATATTGATTTGCAAAAATTTCAGAATTGAGAAATGTCATGGTAATTTAACCTCTTATAGCATACAAGGTATTAGCATGAGAGCAATAGAAAATAGACTACTTTAAAATATTGATGGAACTTATCAAGGGGGCATGGAAATGTATTTGCATGTGATATGCATCTGAGAATGGATACATGAACCCACTGTAGGGCTACAGGGATAAAATATACACTACAAAAGGACATTTGAGAGGTAGGTTGAACCTTACACCATATTTTGTAAGGACTTTATTGCTAGGAATCAACTCTAATTGACCCATACAATTATTTTAATTCTGTTAAACTATTGGGAGAAAAAACAATCCCATTGACATTATTTTTTCTTGGACCCACAATATTTTCAACATTCAATAATATTTTAGTAGTTCGTTTTTTGGATTCAATTTTTGTTCCTCTGTAATTATTCAAAGCAATTGTAATTGTTTATTGCTGTCAAACTCTAAGGAAAAATATATACTTGGTACAAATGCTTTTTGGTAGATTGATTTTGCGTTGACATTTTTGTGGTATAATCATTAGAAAAAATACTTGGCCAAATAAATTGGCTGCTGCAAGAAATGATGTAAGAAATAAAAAATTTTGTAAGTACATTTTTACCATGGCAGTGTAGGCAGTGGATCCTGTCAAAATAAATACATATCTACATATCTTGAACATTTTTATTTTTTCTTCTCACCTTTCTAAATTCACCAACAATATTCCAAAACCTTTAGGTGTAAAAAGAGCAATCCCAAGTTGGCTTGGAAACTAAAAAATCCAATATGACTGGAAAATTGTCTCAATTTCATCATTTCACTCAAACAAGTCTCAAATTAGGCCCCATACCTGATTGTGATGAATGTGTAGATCTGTGATAGTCTCATTCCAAGAATGAATTCCAGAAATTTTTCATTGTGATGATGTCATGGATTGTTTGAATGAATATATCAGTAATGTTAGCTTTGACCCCATGCTTTTCAACGTAAGCAAAATCTTTGTGGCTAGCTAGCTTGTTGGGGTTATTGTCATTGCCCTTAGGAACTGAAGTGACCTTGACAAGGGTCATTGAACTCATTGTAGAGGTTCAAAGTCATGGCGTCTTGCCATGGTTTTTGAATAAATTGATAAAAATCACTTGTGATGTGCTCAGGGATAAGGGAACATATATTCTAGAGATTCTGCCCATTTTTAGTTACAATAATATTCATTATTTTTATCAATCAGAATATCCATGTCATGCCTTTGTCCAGCTGGAGGCTAATGCTCCTATGTACTAGTACAATATGCAATTTTGGTATTATGATAGAGAGTTGTGGTTTTGATGTATGCCAACTAGGCCCTTAAGAAAATGTTTTCAGAATCTAAGAAGTGAGTTTTGAACCACCCTGAGAGCATCAGTCCTCCTTGGGAAGCTGGGTGGAGAAACCAAAAACATGTGCTCTAAGGCAATGAATCAATATAATGGAATCCATTCTAAGAATTTTATGAGATCATTCTGGTGGAGAGATTCTGCATGCCATTTACTGAATAAACTATGTGACAAAACAATGAAAGATCTGGCTGGTTGAGCTAGTTCAGTATGTTGTTCTTGTGTGCATTCATGTCATCTGTCAATTGTCCATACACCCTGACCTTTGTCTGTCTCTGTTTTCCCTCATCAATCGGAACTTAAATGGAAGTGCAGTTTGACATGACATTTACAGAAAGTACATCATGGCACCATCACAGTATCATTACACATCCATTTTGTCAACATTTTGGAAAAATCCTGGAGAAGTTTAGGGCAAAAAAATGAACTTGCAAGTGTGCTTTTTTCTTTTTTGTGCAATATACTCCTCTCATCCCAAAGAATTCAAAAATGCAATTAAAATGAAGCATGACAAAAAATTCCTGGTAAGTCCCACATACGTGGACAACAACATCAAAAATCTCATCCAACATCATGCCTTTTTTGGGAATTTAACAACAAACCCATTTTGTT
>JALLPE010001907.1:0-10679 GCA_036940025.1 Conticribra weissflogii
TTGGTGGGGAGGCCTCCGAACGTGGCGAGTTTGGCGGGGGAGGGGGTGGGGGTGAGTGCCACTGGGAGTGGGGGTGGAGGTGGGAACGGGGGGGTTAGGAGGGGAAGGGAGAAAGAGCAGCCGCAGCAGGCGGCGTTGAAGAAGTTTAAGATGGGGGAGGAGCATTGATGTTTTAGTGAGGAACGAGGGGATGTGTGTGTGGGGAAGAGGAGAGTGGTGTGATTGATGCCCGTAATGTGGGATGTTTTGGCAAGGAACAGTTCATCATTTCATACATATATATATTCATACTTGCAAACTAGCGAAACTTCACGGCTTGAAACAAAATAAATATAGTCTTTCGTAGGAGTGCCGAAGGGAGATTGTAGGCTGCATTGGAGTGAGTCTAATGACAGCAAAATCAATGAATACTGTCTTTTCCGAAGCAAATGTGGTCTAAAAATTTCATAGACAGAATCTCGAAAGTCACAATTTTATGCCGTAAAACTTTACCTGCAAAGCATTATTTACAATTTCTAAAATTATTATTATTATAGCCTTTCATTTTACTTGCGTTCTAACCACCATTCATGAAACTTGCCCGAATAGCTTTCAAATTAGCACACAAATCCTGCGCGATCCTCCCCTCCACCAACGCCACCGGCAAATACGGCCTGGGCGACACCTCCACAGCATACGTCAAACGCATGGCACTCCCCCCAGGCGGAGAACACCCCGGCAGAGGCTGCATCCTCCACACCCCCTGATACATCCGAAATTCCCCATCGTCCTTCTCCACACTCTGCATGGAAATATCCTTGTGAGGCAACGACGACAAGGCAAACGGTCTGGGGAATACGTATCGCTCCAACTCCCTCCCTTTGCTTTCCCTCACCCTCGTCGAGCGCGATTTCCCCTCGTATACTTCCTCTTCGAAATGAGCAAAGTCCGGCATGCCCTGGGGCCACTCTCGCACTTCCAAAGTCGTTCGGGCGGAGAAATTGATGCCGACGACTTTGGCTCCGCCGACTTGTTTGAGTATGGCGCCTTTCATTTGTTGGGCTATGGCTCTGCATTGTTCGGCGTCGGATAAGTTGGGATCCAGAGCGTGAGGTTGGGGTTGGGGAGACGACGTTCCGGGCAATAGTTCGAGGACTTCGTTGACTACCAGGTTTGGGACTACGTTTTGTAAATTTTCGTAATCGGTGAGAAGCTGAAGTTTTCGGTTGATTTTAAATGAATGTCGGTTTCGTATGAGAGAGATTGATCGATGGAAGCCAGTTGATGAGATTTGAGAAAATTAACTGGTCCGACCGGATCATGGCACTTCAAATGAGACGCAAGTAATCATCAACAACTTACGTTCCAGACATCGTCTACACTAACAGGAATATCAATTCCAGCGAAAATTCTTCGCGAGTTTTGTGGCGCCTTTTCTACGCGCACAACTGGTTCGCCTGGAATTAAGCATTCATCCTCGTTGATGAATGGAGGAGCCATATCCGTCAAGGTGTAATCTACATCTTCGTAGCGAAGCGATGATATGTCGAAATCGCTCCAAACATCCGTTACGATAGCAGGGTTGTCGAGTTCATCATCTGTTTCGACGATGGTGTCAAAACTTTCTTCCTGTGTTTCAGAAGTAGATACACTGGTTTCGCCCAATACATTTTCCTCCGACAATGTTGTTGAATTATCTTCTTTGATTGGCTCATCCAGTGTTTCATCAATTTCATCCACAAACTCGGCATGATCGGCGCCAGCCTTGAGTTGCTCTACCCAAGCATAATCCGTGGCCCGCCTAGCCTTCCTGGCTGCATCACTCGCCGCCTTTTCCGCCGCAGCCAAACCCAGAGCGGCATCTCTTCTGGCAGCTTCCAATTCCATTTTCGCACGTTGCAATTCTTCCTCTGCCAACCGTATGGCAGATTCCGCAGCTTCAAATGCATCCGCAACGGTTGTTTTCGCAAGGGATATGGCATCCATTGCTATTTGAGTGTCCCCCTCGATCCGTGCCTGCGTCTCTATATCGTGTTCGGTGTCCTTGTCGATGCCAATCCCACCTTAAGCCCGCTGGATGACGTCTCTCGCTGCGGTCCGCACTTCCTCTTTCGCCATGTTGGCGGCATTAACTGCCGCATCAGTGAGCACTCCGGCGATGGGGGATCCTCCTATGCTTACTACGGTGGCTGATCCACCGGAGACGAGTCGTTGCACCTTCCGACTGGCTTTTGTCACTGATTGGCGTAATTTAGATCGAATGCTCTGTTTACTGGATTCGTCTTCGCTTTCTACATTGGACGAAGAAGATGCATTGTCGTCGTGTAACGAACGAAGCGGTGACAATCGGCACCTTGCAATTGCCTGTCATGATGTTTTTTACACATGCAAATGATGATAATGGATCATGGCATGAAAGAAAGATTCGAACAGACAATGACTAAGACATGGAGAGTTGAATTTCAGACGATAAAACCGAATGCGTCAATCTCAACGACCTCAATCCACTCAAACTGAATGCAAATGCATATGACATATGATCAGGATTCCAGAATCAAAACTCTCGACTCTCGAAGTTGCCGTTCACGTAGATTTGCCATTGGCTAGCTCAAACACAATTAATAAGGATCATGCAACAGGTCAAATGCAGGAGATTCGACACTTTCAAAGAGAAAAAAATTAAAAACGCCAAACAAATATAAACCAGTTATGAAAAAATTGCAATTCAAAGCATAGCCTCACATTTTCAAAAACTTTACTCTCGACGAAGAAAAAAAATTCGCATAAGTTTCTAACTAAAACGAAATAATGCTGCAAAACGCCGACGAATTCAATTCGGTAAAAACGTGACATACCTCCGACGACCCCATGCATGCGAATTTCGAGCGCTCCCCATTAAATAATAGTGCCGATGACGAAGTATGTGACGCAAAGGCAGGTGGTGTTCGCGCTTGCCTCGCCTGTATCGGGCTGATCGCCGGAGAAGAGGACGCCGCCGTTGATAAAATTAGCAAAAGAACAAGGGAGTAGGTTGTGAAGGTCATTCCTACTGGGTATGGCGACGAGAGGGGCGGTGTTGGCGATGATGGAAGCAAGGGTGGCGTCAATGGCAGGGCTTGTGAAGACATCGTGGTTTCATTTGTGTTAGTTCTATTCGACTGTGGTAGTGACAGGGACTGTTGAGCTGATGTGTGATGACTCTTCGGATTATATTATGTGGGGCAAAAGGGTTCTCCTGATTTCCCCACAAGAGAAAAAGTAGAAAAAATAAATCTGACAAGCCGCAAAAGTATGGGCTGGAGACTAGAGACACATTGTCTGACAAGGCTCACGCGATCTCAGCTCAAATCTAGGCTCACTATGATGTAGGAGTATTGTTGGTAGGAATTAAAATATTTTTAAGACTTCAGATAGCGAAAAAATGGTACGCCATTTTAGATGCAAGCTTCTCACATGGTTCGCAACTCCAGCAACAAGCCTAAAATTGTACCAATAAATGCTTGATTTGTGTTCGAGCAAAACCTTATCTCACTCACTATTCTGGGTGGTAAACTTCTGGATATTAAAGAACTCAGTCACAAATGACCTAAGTGCAACAACACAGTCATTGGCATTGAATTCTTTTGGACATTCAGACTATCTTGCCAGTGTAGTCAATGGTGTGTTACTCACTGGCTTGGAAGAGATGAAAGGAAGTGACAATCAGCAAATTGAGCTCACAATACTTTTTGTGAGAGCATCAGGCTAAGTCGGTGTTTCAGCCAACAATGACCTATTCAAATCTGTGGTCAAAGTTGACTGTTTTCATCAACTTAATTTTTTACTCTTCCTTTATCATGGCTAAGAAACTCTTCTCTGTTGCCAACTTGTCAGAGGTATTAGAACAGGAGTTTGCCTCTCTTACTCCTTCAGCTTTGCATTCCACTGAGTTACCTTCTCATCCGCACTCTTAGTGTCCTCCCGGGTTCTGGCTCCATTATCTACCACATGTCATTCTGAGGGGGGGGGTAAGAAGAGCTTTGCTTCAGGAAGTGAGTTAGCAGTTGTCCATTTGAGCACTACTGATAAAGATTATTTGTGTTTTGGCAATGTTGGAACCAAGCACTTTTAGGTGGCTCCATTGACTTTGGAAGGAGCCAAGCAATGTGGGATTGACTCCCATGGATCCAAGAACAAGTTCATCCCACTCATCCCAGCATTTCATGCACCTGGAAAATATACCAAGTTGGGGGGGGACGGTGTTTAAGGAGCCTTGTGTTCCTGTCTCTTCCCTATCTCCCTCGTCTTTTGACAAATTTGCTGTAATGCGCACCTTTTAAGACTGGAAAACTTTCTTGAAAGACCAGGTGATTGCAATTGCTATGACTCCAATGAAATTGAACCTTCAATCCAATTTTTCTTACAATGATGATGGTGTTGAGTCTGAAGATGATGCCTCCGTTGTTTCTAAAGTGTTGCTGAGGCCATTTGATGGTGCTTCTTTTCTCACCAAAGGAGTTTACTGCAGAAGACAATACATCAAAAATCATGGGCTGATACTATTCATGCCACACAACAAGCGGTACAACGTCTGGGTAGTTCCCTCAGTATTATGGCCAAGAAGATCCTGACAGTTGGTGCTGAAGTGTCTAGGCAAGTGCAAGAGGCCATTGACACAATCAACATCAACATTGGTGCGTTGAATGCACAACAAGGCACTACTACTACACTATTGGGGGATGTCTCACAAATCATTGCAACTTATGGAACTATTGCTGAAGCCATTGGAGCAGCAATTGAATACTGTAAAATATGATGAAGGCGCCATTTTGAAGGCTACTTTGGTCAAGGTCAATGAGGCTGTTGAGTCCAATCTGGCCGTTATTGATCAAAAAATTATGGAAGCAGCAAAGATGATGACAAAGTTTTAGAGTGATTATGTCACACGCTTGGAAGCACAAGTCAAAGCCTTGGAAGCGGCATTGGGGGGTGATGATGCCTTGGTGAAATCAGGGGGGACCGCCTTCACTCATACACTATCTGCCGCTTTGAGCGATACTATGTGAACTTCTGGAGCTCATTTACCTCCTCTCCCTCATCCAACTCCCATAAGCACCCCTTCTGGTGTCTCTTTCTCCACCATCATTGGTCATTCAGATGGAAAAGATGTCATGTTGGGAGGTTTGTTCCATAAATGGACAAATTTGGAATCAGAAGTGGGGGCTTTGAAGGGATTGTTTGATCCCCAAGGAGGAGTGACAGTTGATCAGTTCCATTATCCTTCAGAGCAGGTGTTGAAAGAAGAATTAGTGATGTTGAATCCCTCTTGCAGCAGCTTGGGAGCAGTTTGTGATGCTATATCAATTTTTGCTCATGCTTCTGAATCTAATGTGTCTGACGCAGATCAACTTGTCAAGTTAGCCAATCTTTGCAAAGCTGGATTGCCTGATTCCACTGAGGGGGCTTATGTGCTGTCTCTGCATTTTTGGTATCCATCGGCATATGTTGGTGTAAAGGATACCCTGAGTGCAGGGGGGAAGGCCTTGGTCCTTAATAAGGAATCCATCTGGAAAGGTAAAGGTGGTTTAGATGGCATGAAGCAGCTCATTCAGGACTCTCTTTTGAACGCCAAGGAATGCGCAAGCACTTATGCATCAGACTAGTTCCCACCGGGGAAGCTTCAGCAACTTGTGGCCTTCTTGGTTCAGCGTTCTGTGGTGTTTCGTATCCACCTACATGCGCCCCTTGATGATGAGTTTGACAAGTTGGACAAGATGAAGTCCCTGCTGAAAAATGATTGATCCTTTTATCCATCCAGTTGAAGATCATTTTTCACAATCTCTTTGATGTGTACAAGCATGCTTACCAGTGGTCTCCCAATATTGCTCTGATTGACTTCTGCAAGCGCTTGCTGTTCTTGGTGTTGAAGTGTCATGCCCAAATGGACTCTTATGAGGTCAATCATTCAAGTATCATCACGCCATTTTGGCTGCCTTTGTTTGCTTCCTGACTAAGCAGATGGAAAAATTCTACATCTGCGGTTCAGGCAAGCATCGCTAAGTTGGAGGCAAGTGTGAAGAAGCTTGAAGGCAACCTTGAGGCTAAGACTGCTTTGGCTGCAACTAATCTCCAGAAGGTTCAAAGTCATCTCTCTGCTATCATCAAAAAGAACAATTTGAAATCTGACAAGGAATGAAATGAGGCAGCATTGCTGTGGAAGGGACACGAGATAATGATACATACCACACTGGGTTCCGCAAAGGTATGGTTCATTCATGGCAAGGTACTGCCTCTCTTCCCACACAGCCATTGATTGGTATTGCTCAGCATTGTCCATGTTGGTTGGTTATTGTTTTGTCTCTGGGGCTTCCATTAGAGGGAGCTTATTTTCCTTTGCATGCACATCAGTATTTTAAGCCCTGTGCTAAGCATCCAGTTGTCTAGAACAATTATCATACCTTCCAAACCATGCCTCATTCCGCCCCTTTCACTTATCTTCTTCAAGGTTGTTTTGATTTCATTTTAACCATTTTTACTATCAAACCGTGTCTGTGGTCCATTCAGGTGGTGGTTATTGCTGTTGAAGCTCCCACATCCACATTATCTGTCTCATCAGCTGATCGACTGTGGAAACTTTGGATCAAGACAGTGTCTGCCTGGAAGCTTTGACGTGAAATGTTCCATCACTACATGTTTGGCGGTTCCACCAATGCTAAATTCCTCATTCTCTGTGGCAAAAATATTGGTCCTGACACAACCTTGTCAGTTCCGTTGAATGTCCAACAACATCTTTGGCATTTTATCCACACTGCTC
The DNA here is from genome assembly GCA_036940025.1 of Conticribra weissflogii. Lineage (NCBI taxonomy): Eukaryota > Bacillariophyta > Thalassiosirophyceae > Thalassiosirales > Thalassiosiraceae > Conticribra > Conticribra weissflogii. Next base: position 6,773 of record JALLPE010001907.1, read on the forward strand.
TGCCTTTGCCAAGCTCCTTCAACCTTTGTTCTGACATGGAGTTACTGTTGGCTGCTCATCCACACCCCGTCTTTCATGGTAAGCACAATATTCTTCAGGAGGGTCTTTTGACTGTGTATCAGCCATTGCTTTGTGTCTGTTGTCCTTTGGTCTTTTTCCCATGCAAACATATTCATTGCCAGTTGGATCTGACTGAGTTGGTGTGGATTTTTGATATACCATCACATTTTGATGAGGTTGTCCTGCCCCCAATGACTTCTGACGGCCCTTGAGTCTTTAATCATACGCTTCCTTCTAGGACGGCGGCGTCCATTTTGTTGCAGTTTTGTGGTTTGGGAGGGGGGGGGTATTGATGTTTTGCCAGTCGCTACTTCCAACGCAACTCCAAGTACTACCACGGATACAACAGTACCGCCTCCTTTGCATACTCCATCTGGTTCACCAGTTATACCTTGTACTATTTCTTGGGATAGTTGGGAACGTCACTGTCATCCATCCTCCTTTGTCCACATCTTGCAACCATAACAAGGATGATAAAAGCTTGGGTTGGCAATCTTCAGGCTTTGATACTTCTGTCCCAGCATTTATGACATGCACTCTTCATGATGATTTGTCTTCATCTGACAACTCTTATGCTTTGAACAACCTCCTCATGGTCTGAGATAGAGGACAATTCTGATGCCAAGGAAATGGGTTTCTCTTTCAACTCTGATGATCAGTTATCTTGGTCTACAGCTTCAACCACCAGCTCTTTGACTTCTGCACAGTTATTTCAAATGAGTTCCACCCACCTCTGTCATTACCATGTGACGCTGGCCCTTGTATTGACGGACCACAAGATGCAGCTTTGACAAGTATTGCTGAATTGACACAGGACGCAAAGGTCATCAAGCAGATGATGCTGAGATTCCTGTTTATCTGTGGAACAAACAGATTGAATGTAAGAATGCAGTTGACGTTAAAGAGCAAGCATTGAATGGTCTATGACTCTTTGGATTCCAAGTTGTTTGGGGAGATTTATGGATGGATTGCCAAGGGAATCTTTGTACAATGTTTGGCAAGAATTGGTACATGATGCCAAGGAAGGTGGAGGACAAGCTCATGGATTTGGGAAGGGAGTTTCATGCTGTACCCAACATCATGTGGCATGCCACCCACAGCAATTGGTTTGAGCACAAGGCAGGATCAAGATTACATCACTTCTGCTTTCCACTCAAGTATTGAAAATTGGCCAGAGATGGGGTTCCTGTGTTTTTTGAGACTCTAGGGCTGACTACCAAACTACATCAACCACCGGTTCCTGGTGAAAAAAAGCAAGCCGCAATCAGCGTAAAGGTGTCTAAGGTGATCAATCATTGCTATGTCGTCAAGACATTCATCAACATCTGCTCTCTTATGAAATTCTTTGCCATGCCAAAAGGTGAGAATGATATTTGCATTGTTTATGATGCCACGGCAAATGGTTTAAATGATTGTGTTTGGATACTGTCATTCTGGCTACCAACAGTTGACACTTTGCTTTGTGCTAACTCCTGGATGGCTGATTGGGATATTTCCGACATGTTCCTAAATTTTCAATTGCATCATTTGGTGATGATCTGTTGTAATTCTTAGATGACAGTGAGAATCTTGTTGAAGTTAAAGCTCCAACAAATTGGTATCATGGGGATCACAATTTGATGGGTTTTGCTCAGTCACCATACTATTCAGTCAAGATGGCTGTGGCAATAACTGGCATGACTTAGCAAACCCCTTTCATTGGGATCATGTGGAGGTAAACTTGTTGGGCATGGTAACGGACAACCCCGCTCGCTCTTGGTGTGCCAGAGTGAGAACCGATGGACTGTTTACATGCAATCTATTCACTTTCATTGACAATGAAAGAATTACTGTGCCCACAGAAGAATTGACTTGGGCAGCTGATCACACTGTGGTGGCTAAACAGAGTTACTTGGGCATCCAAGATGCAGTGCATAAAGTCAGGAGTTGTTTTCAAAACCCAAAAGCATGGGTGGGATCCATTGTCCACGTGGTGCAAGAAAAGGGAGTGTGAGTTCTGACATATGATGATAAGTGGAAGAAACTTCATATGATCTTTCAAAACCGGCTAGAGAAATTGGAATCTAGAGAAGAGGATTTAGCCACAAGGAGTTGTTGTTGGATCAGGGGTTCATGGTGTACATCACAAGAAGCTACCCAGCAATGGTACCTTACCTTAAAGTCTTTCATCTGACTGTGAAGATGTGGGGTGGAGGATGGGATGAAGACGGATTGAAACTTTCAAAACCAAGCTCAGGTGCACTTGCAACCGTGGATGATGCTTCAACGTCATTGGCAATGACACTTCTTCCCTCTGAGCACAAACCCGGCTAAGAAAAGTGGGTATCTCATATTGTGGCACCAGCAGAAGACAAGGACATGACAGGTGCAAATTATCAATTAGCTTGGCAAGCCGGAAAGGCAGCACTATATGCTCCAACCAAATTTCAAAACTTGAGCAGCACCTTGTCTCTTAGAAGATGTAAAAGCATTGACAGCTCTGAGTGACTTTGACAAGCCCTCATTGAGAGTTGTGAGACCATCTATGGTTTGACAAGTTTTCTACAGCTTTGGCAATGCCTCAGGAAAAGTTTTTGCTGGCTTTGTTAGTGACAAGGATGGGTTAACATGTAGAGTTGGTGTCTGGGACCAAGATGAAGTGGGAGAAAACTCCAACTACAAGGAGTTAGAAAATTGATGGAACAATAGAATTTGAAGCTCAAGGTGGTTGCTTGCATGATGCTGAGTTCTTCCTCTTTACCAACAGCTCCACTGCCAAAAGTTGTTTCTATAAGGGTAGCTCCTCATCCAAGAAGCAACATTTATGTCTTTTGGGAGACTTCAAGGGCAAGTCTGGAACAAATTATCACATGATTGGCCTTGCTAACAAAACCAAGTCTGGAATCAAGACTTGTTGGTGGATTGAACAACTGGTAGTGGTGGCTCAAAGAGAAGGTTGATTACAAGACCCAGCATTTGCTACACCTGCATGAGAGCTGGAGAACTCTGGCAATTATGATGCCACTTTTTGCCAGTACCTAAAGCAAGTGCAAATACTTTTCCCATCTATTCTCATCAGCAATGAGGACATGGACCAAAGTTATGGGATCAGTAGAACTCCTCAGAAAACAGCTGAGAATAGAGCTTGTCAAGCGGGTTTGACAGGTGATTTACAAGATGCAATGAATTGCTGGAGGACTGTTGAAAATTCCAAGGGTAACAGACCCAGGTTCAATATGAAAGACCATTACTCTGATGCATTGCTCCTCATGCTGGTGACTTAGCATTATTTGTATGCCCAATGAGAGATGTAGCTACCTACTATGTTGTGGAACCAGGCAAGCTACCAACCGCAAATGAGGTGAGTGCATTAGGCTCAAGTTCAATGGAGGGGACTTCAAGACTACATCTGACAGTGAATCTTGATAAAATCGGACAAGCAGAAGGTACTATTGCCACTCCTGGCTGGGAATATGTGTGATTGGTTTTAGGTTTTGAAGTTTGCCAAAATGCGTTCTCTACTTGTCAATCAGAGTTCCAAGATTTTGGAAGATGCAACAGTATACTTGCCCTGCTGGGGTTCCACTGGAATAAGCAACTTCATTTTATCCAATAACTTTGCAAATGTTTTGGATAGGAGTTGTAGGGAGCGGGTATCCCCCATTACCATGGAGAATTGGTTGCTGAGTGGATGTGGTTGATTTTGGATGGTATGAAAGTGTAAATGTATATGTATGTTGTCTCAGCCAATTTAGTTGTTAATATCAAGCTAATTAAATTGATCAGTTTGAGGAAATGTGGCTGAGTTTTTTGATGTTCCTAGTATACCCTAGGATTTTGGGGTTGGGGCCCCAAAATACTAGGGTTT
>JALLPE010001908.1:0-10675 GCA_036940025.1 Conticribra weissflogii
TTGACCTCATCTTTCTTGCTGTACCATCAAAAAGGTGAATTAATTGAGTTTTTACCGTGGAGTCTGAAAAAACGGGTAAGTATATATTTTTACCCTTAATATCCTATTGTCGCCAATCCAGTATCTTCCAGCTACCCTCCATTTTGATATCGACGCGAATACATGATTTGCTTGAAACGAGAATAGTGTCTACTATGCAATGAATGGTTCGCTGATGAGAAAAGAATCCAGTACGTACCGTAGCAAAGGAATAAAAGGGTTAAAGGTTAGATTTGGCGAAATTTGAATCAAAGGTTCATGACATTTAAAACTAACGGCCTATATCATTGATAATTGAACTTTGGACGGAACATTTCCCTTCGTTTCGAGAATGCATTAAGCCATTTGTGTCTTGTACAGTTTGATGCTATTGCCCCGCCATTTTTGGGGAAGTCTTATTGTGAACAAGGACGTTGCTTATGAAGGAATGGATTCAATTAACTGCTCTCTCTTTTTAATTTTTTTGTGAAGATGGATAATAAAAGCAACTGTCACTGCCCGACCATGACAATGTATGATGATCAAGCACAATAGTATCTATATGCCTAAATCGCCACCGCACCACAAGAACTACTACCTATCTTCGTGCATTCATCGCCTTTCCTGCAAAACTTATCTTGTTTAGTCATTGGAGGAGGATAACCAGTCGTTTATGAACCCGAGGTGCCAGGGTTGAGCTAGAGTAGTAACATGATAACAACGACCTGGACGGGATCCCGAAGAAAAGGAAGAGGTGACGTCTGCATTGTCCACAACTAAAAAAAGAAATATTGAACGAAATTTGCAATTTTAGGTTGTGAAACAGCGATCGAAAGTGGGCGAAAGCATACACAGAGCCTTGCAGTCTTCCATTCTGCCCCCTTCGCCGTATTCCAACCAGTCGGTAAAAGTAGTGAGATTCTATATTGACAAAGAGACGCTAAGTAAACCTCGTTGTTATTGCACGACTGGGGTCGTGTGAGTTCCGTCAAAGAAGCGGCAAGACCAGTCACTATAAGCAAGACCAGCAAAGAATTTGTTTCTGGACACAATTATATGGTACAGGGTACGCGATGCCTGAGCAATTTACACTATCTTTCGATTTCTCTTCTATCGATTTGCTAGGCCAAGGTTAGACACAACTGCATATTTCAACACAAAATCGCATCCCTCCCACCATTGTGAGATTGACGTGTCACGGCCCCAAATCTTTACTCGGGTGATGGCGTTCCTACCAGCTAGTACTAACCGTCTTCAATCACCATCCCAGCAGACGGAATTACTGAGCGCTAATAGTCCTCAATCTGCACTATTTTCGCCTAAAATGAACATACCTCCACAAGAATCCCCGTTACCGGGCCAAAGGCAGCAACTTCAAAAATCGAATTCCTCTCCAATGGTAACTTCATCCCAACAATCGATTCATCCAACCACACCGGAATGTTCTCACTCGCCAGGAATTGGCGTCCCTGGCTCCAGCAAAAAAACAATGACCATGAAACTCAAAAGCCTGAAAAACATACGCCGCAGAATGAGCAGTAAGAGTCCATCCCTTAACTCCAAAGGAAACGCCAATGCTGCATCCTTACCTTCTGGAAGAGAAAGCGTTGTCAGCGGGGACGAAAATTCCGGAATTAGAGACGAACGATCGACCGCTGGACTTTCTTTGGTAACTCCCCGAAATGACGGGGAAGATCACGATCATTCTGCAGATGGCTCATCTGCTTATCCTGAAAATGGGGCAACGATGGAAATGGAAGTTCCGTCATCGGTCTTGACGAATCGGGGGAATCCGCAGGGAGCGGCGGAGTATTATGATGATCGGCAACCTTTGAATGGAAATCGTGGCGAGAGCAGTTCCAGTGAGGTGAACTTTCCTTCTGAGGCCGTGGGGATTCCTATGTCGCCTTCTACTTGGGCACAGCGGGGCGTGGAAGAGGACCCTGATTTGTTTGAGTTTATTTCGGATGATAATTTCACTCGACGTGTGGATTCCTATGATGGACAAGTAATCGTATGTTCTGATTCCAAGCAGCCAACCTACGAGGTGGGAAATTATTTAGGAGGCGGAGTGGCTGGAGTAGTTTACGAGGGAAAGCGATTGCGACCGGCGAATGAATATCCTCCGGTGAGAATGCAGGGTGCTGGGACATTTCATCCTTTCCCGAGTGGCGTGGGACCAGGGGTGTCAAATCATTGGGCCGCTAGACCTGTCGCAGCTGTTCCTCCTCCGGGCCCACCGGTGGCCATGAGCATGACTTCTTCGTCACTATCGAGTGTACGACGACGGATCCACTTGGATGAAGCAGCCGGGAAGGGAACGGGTTTATTCGAAGAAGTTCATCGAGTTTTGGTGCCGGAGGCGTATTACAATGGTAGGGGGTCATCTTCAGGGCGTATTTCGCCTGGTCAATATGCCAATCCTTCCAATCGAGTCACCGCTGCGGGTGCTCTTCCTCAGACAAACGAAACATACCGGCCAGAAGTAGATGACAACGGAGGGTGTACATCATTCTTATTTGCTGCCTGTGGAAACTGTGCTGCAGATTCTACCAATGATGTCCCGATGAAAGCGATGAATGCCAACAACATTTATGAAAATGGCAGTGCGCATGCGACATCACAACGATATTTGGCAGTGGATGTAGCGTCTATTGAAGTTCCCGCTGCATTTTCTTCAAACGAAATTGAAACTCCCGGAAATCGCGGCGCTCACCTTGTGGTTGTGGACGACCCGGACGCACCAAATAGATCAAAACGGGAGGCGAGAGCGTTATCGCGAAATCTTCCACAATCTGCAGAGACCAGCCAAGCGAGTTCAAGTGCCAAATTAAATCCCCGTCAAAGGTCAGGACTTGTCGAAGAAAGTGACGCATCAATGATGCCTCATCTCATAGAGGACATGACCGAAACAGTTGCAATCAAAATCCTAAACCCCGTCGGCTTTCGTCTACTCGACCCTGAGATGCTTCAAAAAGCCGTGATCGTGAGACAGGGAACACTTCCCGTTGTCGAAGCAGATGGCTCGTTCAAGCTGAGGGAGGAAAATGTCTGGTGGCTTGTCAATCCTACCAGTCGAAACCTGCGCTCTTTACTTCGAAAAAATAGCTCACAACAGCAACTATCGGGCGATCATTCTCTATCGCGGCCAGGAGAAGACGAGGCATCGGAAGAATCTTCATTATACTTAAAGAGACAACGATCTGGTTATAGCCAGGGTGGTGTCGACCGAGGAACTCCTGAACGAGGACTACGGTTGAGTCTCGTTGCAACTTATGTAGATCCTAAAACCTCCACTTTGAAGGAACTTCCATTGCCGCGGTGTGTTGAAGTTTGGGGGCACCCGCCCTTTGCTGCTAGTGATGACGAATTTGAAGCTATGATGGAAGTTCTCATGAGGTTGAACGCCGGAGTTGGAAGTGGAATACGACGCAAGCGTTCTTCAAGGAGAATGCAGGATGGGAGGGCGCCTTCATTTTCCGGAGGCAAAAAAGAGGAGTATTATGATCCATTATCCTCTAGGAGACGAGGTTCGACGGTGTATTGCCCAGCACTCGCAGCTTACATCGCTGTCCCAGTCGTTCCTCCTAAGTATTTGCGATGGTTGAAACAGCGCCGACTTGCTACAAAGGAAGTGCGCAATATGATGAGAATAGGTCGTCACAGAAATGTGGTTCACCTATACGAAGTTCTAGAACTTGTTCAGGACTCGAAATCCACCATGTTTTTGATTTTGGAATTAGTCAGGGGTGGAGAGTTGTTCGATCTCATAAGTGGCAACTCTGGGCCTTCGAAGCAGAACAATATCAACGGTATCACCCCAAACGATCTGCACGAAACAACGATGAGGAAATTTTTCTTTGAGTTGGCATCCGGTATAAATTTTATTCATCAGTGTGGAGTTGCTCACAGAGACTTGAAACCTGAGGTGAATACATTGCTTCAGCACGTTTCCATGCTAATGAAAATTGCTAATTCTCACGAATTAACGATTGTCTCTCTTATTTCAGAATCTTTTGATTCATACTAAGCCGATCGTAAGAAAGCAAGGGGTTGCCGCTTCTGATATAGAAGATGACGAGGAGCGTACCCTGAAAATTGCGGACTTCGGACTTTCGTCGGCGTTTGAATTAAGCCCAACTGTTGCTCTTTGGCCTAGCATCTCTCGTGGAGAATCTACTGCTAGTAAATGGGATGGGGGAAGTGTCTGGGAGGGGAATCGGCTTTCAGAAATGCCACCTTTGAGCCCGATGTCTGAGAAAAGTACACCCTCGAAGTCTGGCTTGTCGCCGTTATTGAACCGTGTAGGGGCAACTGCACTATCCTACTTGACTTGTGGCAGCATGACCAACATATGTGACGGCGACGGTATTGTCGCTAATGACATTATTGACGAAGGAATCGAACGTGACGTTCCATTACGGAGAATGACCTCTGTGGTCGGCTCGCCGCACTATGTGGCTCCAGAAATTATTTCCCAGGCGACCATTGAAAAGGAAGACCCGATTCAGGGAGAGTCAGGAAACGGCAAGGGCGAGTCAGACTCTAGCAGAAAGAAAGGCAAGCAACCGCGAAAATCAGGATATGATGGTACTAAGGCTGATGTATGGTCGGCCGGTGTCATTCTTTATGCCATGCTTTTCCGTTCGTTACCTTTCGGTGAAGACTTGTTGCGTTGCCCGAGATATCAAGCTTTCCAGAAGTGGTACAACGATGCCAGACTGTTGCAACCGCCTCTTCTGGGTAAAAAAAACAGGAGAGGAGTGCCGGAATATGCGTTGGATCCAACTTTTGACGAATGGGATGAAGAGGAAATGTTGGGCCCACATTGGTTTTTCCCACATGAAATCAGCGTAGAAGGAAGAGATTTGATTGTTGCGATGTTGAATCCTAATCCATATGATCGCATATCGATTGGAATGGTACTGGGACACCCTTGGCTGCAAGTTCTAAACAAAGGAAGCAGTGTACCTGATGCGCCCAAAATGGGCAAATTATGTTTGAGTGGAACATAGAGAACAAGAGTTGTGATATTTTTGCCAAGGGTTAGTGAATTTTCTGGCAGTTGAGATGAAATGCTAGAAATAACTTCAGAATTGGTTAATGACAGTGGTGTTTGTTGAAATTAATTGTGTGTCATAAAGCTAACAAATGGTGTTACATTACTGATAGGGTTGTGTCAAATAATTTCTACATAATTTTTTAAATTTTTAGATATGTCGTTTACTGTAAAATGCGGGATTTAAGAACCAGTGGGGTTTCAGAACCACAAAAATCCTGAAATATCATTACTAAATCCTCTCTCAGCCATTTTGAGAGGAATCCACCACAACCACTGAATTCTCTGCAGAAAATGCAAAAGAAGCATCCTAATAATGATAGTAGTGCCACTCACCTGGGCAAAATTACCCTGCAAGAACACATGGCATACAATTATGAATACCGCTCCCCATCTTATTGGTATTCACCATGGCAGTTTCAGTTGACATAGCCCGCACTGAAGAATGTAATTGTGGCCATTCATGTCATGTTCACTCCTATTGTGGACAAGTACTGGATGTAGGCAGCATAGTTTGTGTAAACTTAAAAAGAATTTTTTCTAGGGGAGCACCAAGCCAACACTGGCTTGTTATTGGGTTCATGATGGTTCTGCCAAATGCAAAGTTGGATTTCTTCCTCACCACTTGGTGGCGCATGCAGCAAACTATGATGGTACGCTTCTTCAGATCACAGAGGTTTTGTCCGAGGATGATGATACAAATATGTGGAAGGCTGAAAAAGTAAAAAATAATCAAGGATACTGCTTTGCGAAAGTAATTGGGACTGCATCGGAGATGATGGAGTTCAAGTCACAAGCAAGGCATTTTGTGCATCCGGCTACCAACCTTGCAGCAGGAATGAAGAGGAAAAATAAGGAAGAAGAGGCAGAAGGAAGAGTTTAAAAAGAAATGCACAGCTCTAAATATAGCACAGGATTTTTGTAGTTTCACAGATAAGTCAAAACGTAAAATAATGTTAAAAATATCATTCGTCGTCCAGTTCAAACCAGTTGTATGGCGAATGAAGCCAGGAATTTTTTATTATTTTCATTGTCATTTCAATTTGAGCCATGACAATCCAGTTTGCAACTTTGGTTCGTGTAGGACATCGCACAGCACCGTTAACTAATCCTTCACGAAGCATCCACAACTCCCATCTGCGTCTGAGCCTACACTTGAAGGGACGATTATAGCCAACATCAATTGGCTGACACAGCCCAGTGCATCCTCCAGGAATGTGGTGTACTTCGACACCAAGATCATTTATTTTTTCTACCACTGATCCCATCATGTGACACCGATAAGAATCCAATAGTAATATAGGAATGACATGATTTGGTCGTGTCATCACATATGGGGACAATACTTTATCAACCCATTGAAGCATTACAGCTTCGTCCATCCAGGCCTTTTTCTGCATCGCATATAAAGGGCCAGAAGGATACCGTGGAATCTCCTCTCTTTCAATACGGCCACCAGGCTCTCCTTTAAAGATAACAGTAAGGGGAAGCTGGTGACCAGATGCTGTCACGGTGACTGCTACTGTTGCTCGCTTAGTGTCACTTGTAGATGATCGCATGTGGACTGTTTTAACTCCTGCCAGTTCAAGCGTTGTCTTGCTTTCCATAGAGAAGAAGACTGGAGTTTGATCCATGTTAAGAATATACCTGAAGAAGATTGATTCATTTTTTAAATTTTGCATTTAGCCAATAATAACAAGGACAACAAACATTAAGTCCATTTTACCTTTTGTCTCGGCATGGCTCTGCAAGCCTTGGTCTCAATTCCTTTATGAAATTTTTGGCAAGAGCAGCAATCTCACGAGGATCCTTTTGTGATACTTTTGTGCCCAACCTGTGCACATATCCATGGGATTTTGCAAACCTCTGTACAGCGGCATACTGTGCACTCCATTCTTTGCGTGCAAAATTATTATCCAATCGTGCCGCTTGAAGTAAAATTGTGATGGGCTTCACTGGCAGTGCTGTCTCTCTCCTTTCAAAAATAAATTGAAGGAGCTCAGTCTCAATGTGTTCCAGTTGTGATGGCATGCCAGCATGCAAAGAGCAAACACTTTTTTTACTACATGCTCCCAATTTTTCTTTGTCTTTCCTCCATTTCAAAATGTTTGCATGGTGCATTCCAATTTCTTCACAAGCCTTACGGAGGGATTTCCTCGGATCTCTCTTCAAGATTTCATCAACCTTCTTCAGTGCTGCAATCTTGAAGTTTACTGTATATCGTGTACAAGCTCTTTTGCTTGGACAAACAGAAGAGAGGGAAATTTCTTCTTCCTTTGGCAGTTGTACGAACGGAAGTGGTTCATGAGGAGGAGGGGCTGGGAGTGACGGTAATGGCATGATACTCGTGTCACTGGGATATGTTGCCTTGGAAGTTTGCATTAAAACCCAAGGAGTCCAAAGGGACTCATTCTCCGATATCTCTGATATGACAGGAACAAAGCCTTTGGTTGGCATTTTAATCTATTGGTAGTAAGTCTATTCCTTAAATATAAAATAATACAATTAAAATAATTGGTTTTGTATTTTTGTACGTCTCATGGAATCAAAAATGCTGTGATAATCACATCTCATCGCCTCTCGTCGCCCAGCTCACAGACTTGCGCCAAAAAAATTGCACAAAATTTTTACGTAGAAATTTATATAGGAACAATACTTAATCAATACTTGCTTCCACTAACGGCAAATAAGCACCAAATCTGCACATTTGGTGGTTCTTAATTTCTGTATTTTACGGTAGATATAGACTGTAGTGACTCAAAGGCGACAGTGACTCCAAGCCTTTTTTTATCAAACTTAAGCTCAAGTACAATACGAGAATGTTGCTTGTGCTACATATATAGTAATAAAATACCATAATATCATGTCGAAGTGATTTTTTTTTGCAATATTTTGATAATCCACCAATTCTATGCCATTTCCTTGCCCCATTCTTGATAACAGCTTTTATTCATTTTTTCCTCCTTTTTTTCTTCATTGATCCACCAGTTTCATCATAAGTATTCTCCACATCCTTCCTCTCCTTTTTCAATCGTTCCACTTTCAGCTTCTGCATAGATTTGCCATCTTTTTTCTCCCTGGTCGATTCAATTTCGCGACGCTTCTTATGCAAGTTGTCAACTTTAGCCTGCTTTTGTGCAATCCCATGCTGCATTCTACCATAAAGACGTGCAGCTTTTTTAGACATAAGTGCTTTCGCAAGTTGTTTGGCTTCGTCATCCTGAAGTGTTACAATTGTTTGAAAAAAGTCAAATAATAGATTAATGAGTAAAATGAGCAATGTTGAGAACCAACAATACATGAACAGTTACACACACCTCCAATTTCTTCCTCTGAAGCTCCTTTTCGTGTTGGTCTTCATCGTCTTCCTCGTCCTCTTCTTCACTACCTTCACTTTGGTTTTCAACGAAGTCGCCCCTTTGGTCTTCGTTCACAACATTTGACGTCAGGCCACCATCCGACAAATCATTGTCGTCTTCAGAATCCTCTGGTGCTTTAATTGAGTCATCTATTACAACATCATCTACCAGTTCGCCATTCTTCATTTTCTCCACCTCCTCAGCATACTTAGGTATGTAACCCTCCTCCTTGTCTTCAACCCATGGACTCAAGTGTGGAGGCAATTCCATCACGCCGACACCGTATCTCGTTACCGGTAGCACAAATTGGAAATTGGCGCAGTCAACAATCCACTGGGGTTGGACATATTCTCTGTTTTTGGGAAGAGAGATATAAGATGGAAGTAACTTGGGTCGGTCAACGATGTGGTGGGTAATGGAAGGATCAGAAATCGACACGGGACTATCTTGGCCTTCCCACCCAACTTTTCCGCCGTAGGAAAGAATAATGAGTTCAAGGTATCCCCGGGGAACCTCACGTGAAAGGAAGAAAGTCAAGTTGCGAAAGAGGCAATTGCGTTTCTGCGCTTCTGGGTTCTGACGAATATGGTCATCAAGAAGAGTATCCTGATCGGCATCAGAGGCACTTTTGTTTGTATTGTTGTCAGATATAGCGTCCAACGCTTCACGGAGGGGAGCCCCTATGGGAACCTGTTCCTCTCCATCATCACCCATCGAATCGTCGCTACCAATGTCAGCGTTCTCATCCTCATCATCGTCCTGAATTATTCCTTTTAGAGCATCATCGACAGATTTCGCCAACAGTTCCTGCCTTTTCTTGCTGGCTTTAGATGCTTTCTTCTCAAGCTCGGCCTCAATATCTTCGTTATTCTGCAATGCATCCTTAACAGCTTCTGCAGCAGAGTTCCCTTTCGATGCCTGCTGAAGTGCTACCTGCAGCGCTGAAAGGTTTGCCGCAAGGACCGATGTAGCTTTTCCTCCCAAAGTGGGATGAAGTGTGGCACTGCTTACATTCTTCTCGATACTTCCGTTCCCTGATTTTGATGCAGCGACCTGCAAAGGATATCTCAAGCCAATCCCAGCAAAGAGTTTGAATAGAACAAACCCAAGAAGAGTCTCGTAGAACTCGAAGAATGTAAGCATTACCCTATAATCAACACCTTCTGGGACATATTGTGTGAAGTTATGAGGAACCACCCACCGAATTGAAGTATTCTGAATCTCCGCCTCAAAGTACACACCCTTCACGGATATGAATGATTTGGTTATGCTCGAAGTAGCAGCACAATATGCCCCCCACGCAGATGCTAAGTGCTGAGCTTTACGGGTAATGCCGGCCTTGATGCGTCCATCACTCGGTAAAGTTGCAAAAAGGCACACCAAACATAACGCATCATCGAGATCTCCAAGGGCATCTGTAAACCGAGGATATCGCTCTCTAACCAAGTGGTGAAGAGTATACTTGGGAGCCAAAGGTTCCTTGCGGCGAGCTTCATCTTTCTCGTTACGGTTCGCAGACCTCCTGACTTTTTTCATAAATGCACGAAATTCACGGAACTTTTCCAACAAGGGTTCGTGAGCCAGGGCCTTGACATCTTTGATATGATAGAAAACTTGCCCTTTCTTATTCCGAGGGGCCCTTCCGCGAGGCTCGCGCGGATAAACTCCCTTTAGAATACATAATCTCCTGAAGTCTTTCAAGGATATCTGGAGTCGTTTAAGCACCTTTGCCCGACCAATGAATGTAGCGTCGAGTCCAGCGTGGTCCTTTTTGCGGTTTTTTCCAAATCGGGAGAGTTTTCGTTGTGCGGAGAGGCCTGAGTGGGTTGCGGCCTTGATGGATTTTTTCTTCGGACGACCTTTGACTCGGTTTCCCATCTTTCTTGTTAATTGAATACAATTCTATTGATTCATGAAAACGCCAGGTTGCATCAATTCAAAAATAATACCCAAGACCAGTTTATTATTATGAAGACGCTTTTAGCTGAGCATGGGTTGATGATGATTTTTTCTCTCCAGTGGTTACGATAATACAAATCAATGGTAAGATATCATATGGTAAAAAGGATGATACGAAAGGTACAATTTATATCATCACGTACATAAAAACTTCATAAGAACATATTCCTAGAAATGACATCAAAAATTCGTGGCTTTGGCACCCTCCAATAACCAAGGACAGACTACATCGAAAAATTAATTATTGGAGAAAAATCATAAATCATTACCCCCCAACACA
>JALLPE010001909.1:0-10674 GCA_036940025.1 Conticribra weissflogii
TTCACAAGCATCTTAATACGCTTTCCTTGATCTCCAACAGATTCTCTTTTCACTACGATACCAGTATGTCACGGTATGGTAATTTGGTAGTACCATCTCACCAATGAACTGTAAAGAAAGTATGGGCATGGGCATAATATTTTGTGCTATTGGCAGAGGGTACATATTGTATTTTTTATCGAAAAAAATTCTATCGTACTAGGGTTGATACGGCCCATTGAATGGACATAATGCTCTTGACACTCAGCACCAAACCCCACGATGAATGCCGGTTTCGATGACAACGATTCTAGCTGCAACGGCGGCGGCAGCAGCAATAAAAAACGCAGAAGAAGAACTGTATCTCGTCCGAAAAGGAAAATTGATGGGCCAGTTCCGGATGCGGTGTTAAGTGCGCCAGCGCAATCGGGAACATCTCCCCTTGCGCAACACGAGAATTTTGCTACGATGGCGCCCTTGGGGTATCCATTGGGCAACCAACCTTACAAGCTACAGCACCCCCCTGCGGTTTCCAACGATGGCAAAGCTGCAGCGGGCTCGCAGCAATATGAAGCAGCAGTGATGCATGGTCAGCTGCAAGTGGCTCCATCTCAGCGTCAAACGCCGAAAAATCATATTATTGCCTTGGAAGGGAACAAATCGGAATCCCAACAATCCGCATCCAAATCCAATGATGAAACATCGGAAAGGGAGGAGATGTCGCACGAAAATGATCTTCCGTCTTCCAACTCCGAGCGACAGCAACAAGAGCAGCAGCTTCCTAACATGATGCCAAATCTGCCTCTCCCCTTTGAAGTAACCGTGCAAATTCAGCAATATCTCACGAAGGTGAATGAAGAATTGAAAAAATCCCAATCTCGATATCAAGAACAAATCAAAAATCAATACGCTGTCCTCCGAAGCGACCTGAATCACTTGGAGAAAAAGTGCAAATTCTTGGAAAATAAATGCGATGTATACCGAAGGAGGCAGAGAAAGATGGAAAAATTATTCTTCATGAAGAGATCTTCGAAAAGGAACTCAATTGATGGCGACGATGATGATAAAGATTCAGAATCAAATGGTCAAGGTCGCTTTGGGGGTGATATTAGCGTTGATGAGGACGCTGCTGAAGCATTCTTTGGAGGGGATGATGACGACGAAATTGAATCGGATAGAAGCATCGAAGGGGACTTTGATGACTACATCGACGTTTTCGGAGAGAAGAAATCCAAACCAAAACGCCGACGTAGAAAAAAATCGCAATCTGAAAACGAAGGAGGAATCATTCCAGACCACATCGTTCACTCTCCATCTGAATTGGATTTCGAAACCATGTTCGATAAACTACGACTATTTCAGCAACAGCACGGGACGTGTTCCGTTCCCAAGGAGCATGATTCACAGCTTCATACATGGGTCGGCCACTGGAAGCGTCGAAGGGTGCAATTCGAGAGAATGGTCGCCGAGGAAGGTGGACCGGAGGTTGTTTTCCCCGGTCTTGTTGATATCGACGACAAGAGCCGTGCAAACGACCTACCCGAGTATGACTACGAGTGGGAAAATGAACGGGTGAAGCATATTGAGCCCAACATGAGATGCAAATCTCGAAATCGCCGTCGCTACCTGCTCCGGACTCGTTACCGCATCCAGCGTCTCAACACTCTCGATTTTGTTTGGGCGATCAAAAAACAGCCGAAATTCGAAGACCGTTTGGTGCAATTGCAGGCATACATCGACGAGTTTGGTCATTACAATGTTCCACGGGAATACGGAGATCTGGGGGAGTGGTTTCATAAGGTGAAGGGTAAATATGTGTTTCAGACAAAGCTTTTCATGGAGAAGCAGTATCCGAAGTTATTGGACATGGGTGTGGATATGAGTGTAGCTGTGGAGGGACGACAAAGGAGGAGAAGGAAGAAAAAGAGTGAAATGGCCAACAATAATAATGGTGAAGATGGAACACCTACAGAACGAGATGTGCGCCCGGTTTCTTAGTCTTCCTCAGTTTGGAACAGATTTTTAGATGCTTACGACATTTCGGCCGTTGGAATGTAATACTAAGTATTGTATGCTTTATTTTACTACCTATTACTTCTGATCGAGTCGTTGCAGATAAATGAAAATAGTATTCTGCTCATCATCACACCTAAGTCAAACTTAATCCCATTACTCGTCGTTTTTTCGGTTCGTATCCTTCTCTGCCGATTACAGATGCGTATTCAATTCCTGAGAATCCTTCTTCACTCTAAACTAATCACAGCGTCGAAGAATCCGGTGGAAAACAGACTACTCTAAATGTTTTTCTTAAATGAAGAAGTGTCAATATCCACGAGTTCCCTTCATAGCTTTCATGAATGCAACATCTTCTCCACGGCCAGAAGAACCGCTGGCACGCCTCTTTGCCATCTTTTCCGCCAAATCTTTCATCTCTTTCAACTTGATCGCATCATGCTTGCTCGCATTTCCTACCAGTTCCATCTTTGGTACGGCTTTTTTTGCCAAATCAAACGCATTTACAGTATCGAAGGGGCATCCATCTTCATAAGTAGAACAGAATTCAGGTTCCCAGGTATCCAAATCGTAACAAGTGAGTTCCTCACAGCAAAGTGTGGTGCAATATCCAGGCCATCCAAACCCTCCTCCGCATTTTGTTTCGCCCTCGGGGCATGGGCATCCACCTTCATCGATGGCAGCGCAAGAGTCAGGTTCTCCAGCGTCGTTGTAGCAGGTTTCTTCATCGTCTCCGCAGCAAAGCTTGGTGCAAAATCCGGAAAAACCTTCGAAGCCCCAGCACTTCTCCTCGCCTTCGGGACAGGGGCATCCACCGTCATCGATGGCGGCGCATGAAGTGGCGTTCCAATTGTCGTCGAAGCAGGTTTCTTCATCATCCCCACAGCAGAGGGTAGTACAGTAACCAGACCTTCGATGATTAGAGAAGGAAAGAATGATAACATGTTAGAGCGGCGTACGTATATCAGCGATCAAGAATCTATAGAACAACGAATATTAGAATCGGAATTCATCTCATACCAGTATACTCCATCTCCTCCGCATTTTTCTTGACCTGCAGGGCATGGGCAGCCTCCAGCAGTGATGTTGGCACAGTACGCGTCGCTCCCATCCTCAGGAAAGCAAGTTTCTTGGGTAAACCAGTTGCAGCAGGCACTTTCAGTAGAGCAATATGCCAGCCACCCTATGAATGAAACAGGCGTCCATATTTTGTTCGCAATTATATTTACGGAGGCAATCTATTTCAGAAAAAACTACTAAATAGAAGCCCGTTCTTACCTTCTCCACACTTTGTTTCGCCATCCCGGCAGGGACATCCGCCGTCTTCCCACTTGGCACAACCTACCGGATTCCAATCGTCATCGTAGCAAGTCTCTTCGGAAGTCCAATCGCACGCACTGTCATCGTTGTAGTAGTAGTAAGGGCTGGTATCGGTCTTGCTTGCAAGTTGAGCTTGCTCGACCTATGCAACACATAAAGACCAAAAGTCGACGCTTCGAGTAAAAAAAAGAGGAATGCTTGCCAAATGTTCGAAACCAAAAGCGCTGCACGATAAAACTGACCTGATCTTCGAACGACGGACCAGATTCGTACGTTGATGCGGCTTTCGCCGAGGAAGAAGAATAAAGAGCAAAAAGTAGAGCTAATTTCATTTTTTCTTTATTTATACGCCGCTAAGATAGTACGGTTGGTGTAATATTTTACAATGCAGGATGCAGTTGGTTTCAATTGTTTGGCTTTTATGAGAAGTTGGAGGAAGATGAAAAATTATTACAATTAGGCTTGCCAGCGTGTATATCTTTTATGTCGTCGGAATGATGTATGAAATGTTTAAAATCAAGATACGACAGATACTATTTCTCGCTATTTTGAAATCAATAAATATGATTCATGCATTGAATTCTCAATAGAAATGTTAACAAAAATGCTGAATTTTCATATTTATTCAACGAATAGTTCGTGTTTGATCTTGGCCGCTCACAGTTACTAACAAGTTCACTATCTCTCTGCTCTCTTTCAATTACTATGAACCCACCTGCGATCTCTTCAATCTTTTCAGTACAATAGGAGGTATCGTGGGTTCAATTTTAATAAGGGTACTTGCGCGAGTGTTGCACGACCCGTTTTTTAAAAAAGGTTTTTTGTAACCCTCTCTTTTTATTCCCCGAAACCTCATTTAATGCTTTGTTGTAAGAAATACATGTAGAGCCTGTTGGACTGAGAGTCAAATAATTCAGGTAGAAGCCAAGATATGGCTTTTTTCTGTGATGGCAAGAAAATATCTCCCTCAGCCATTGGCAACAGCCCACCCCTCTGTAACATTGTAATCACCCCATTTAATTGCACAACACAAATTCACAACAATCTATGGATGTATATCCATGGCAAACCACACTCCCTTTTTTGTTGCTGCCTTTTCCAGTGCAGAACACCCACAGGGGCTTTTTGAAAGGATTTGCCCACTGTGATGATCATGGCAGATTGCAATTGCATCTGTCCATGCTGCAATGTTGTTCCATGGTTTCAACACAACAACCAACCAAGCAACACAGGGCAGCAAGGAGGTAATTATAAAATGGATATCAGATTAAAAATAATTGATTTATTCATTCATTATTTTTTGCTACAATGTCATTGTGTAAAAATTGTCATATTTATTACTATTGTCATATCTGCTTTATTACATGATTTTGAGCAAAACCAAAGCATGGTAGTCTTCACAAGGTGTTGTGAGATAAGACTGTATGCTTTTCCTGTGAATCGGGCAGCAATGGCCATGGTGGAGAAGTTTTGCTTATGACAGTGAAAACCAGTTATCTCGTTTGAAGCAAAACAGGTACTTGCACAAGAAAAATAACATTCTCAAATAGTACTGGTACAAATTTCTACAGGATTTGTAACATATGCACAAGTGCCCATACAAAACTTGTATGAATTTTTTCATGAATGATTTCAAATTGCTACAAAATTCAGAGCACTGGACAATTTTGACCAGGCCAGTACAATGGTCAATATTTTTGGTTAAGATGGCAATCAGTAAAATTTAGTTTGCAAAAAGGATGTTTTTGACTTATTGCAATTCTCTAGAGGGGCTTATTGCACATATTGTTTTGTTTTCTGAGTTTTGCACTATTAGTAGATTTCTCCTCACTATTCTTCATAAGATTACTGTTGTTTCAGAAATCATCTAAGAAATAATTGTTAGGGAAGTAATCAATAAATCTGAAACCCCACTAAATCTTCCCTCTATATTGTAATAGCTACAAAACTCTAACAGATGATACATGAAAAAATGAATTATAGAATACTCTTGACACTAAACCTCTGGAATTATGTATAATGACAAGGATTGTGATTGAGGAATTGCTAATTGATAAATGCAAATGTATGCAAAATCATGCATTAATCCTCCTAGAACAAATCCTTGTTTACTTGCAAAGTCATACTGTAAGGACTTTAGTCCTCACAAAAAATTTGGGTTATAATTAATAAAGTGTACATAGTAATGCACATATCAAGAGATGAAATTTACTTGCCATATCCATACATCAAAAAAGGGGTTTATAAACTCTTTTATTATGGAGAAAAAGTAGAAGTTGTTCTGCATGATCTTACATTCTATCAGAGTTGGCCTCATGCCCCATATCATCCTTGTACTATATTACAACAAAACATATTGTAATGAAGAGAGCAAGAGTGGTAACAATATTGATGATTGATGATATGGCAAAACAAAATTCAGATAATTTTGCTATTATATTCATCAATAATTATGTTATGTATACCATTAATCCAAAAATTGGCATATATATGGGACATTGAATAGTATGCCTCAACATGATATTATTTCATACTTTGATGATGTTAGATCTCCTCTTCAGGCAATGTAAGGTACATGTAAATATTATGAAAGTTGCAGGGGCAACTCTAGAGAGCTTTACAGTATGGATGACAACAATATTTTTGATGTGATGATTGATTTTTGTTTAGTTGATGGTGCACATTTGTAACATGAAACAAAGACAAAGAATTGCACAATGACTGGAGTGAGCTTTGTGAATTTTTGCACTGATACCAAAAAACAACAAATGTGATGATGACCCATGTTGAAAAAATTCTTTTGTTTGAAGATTACTCAATGAATGGAAGTTTTCAGGACAATCAATAAATTCCTAAGTTCTTCACACAAAATTGATATTTCCTATAAATCTTGATCAAATGAAGTCAAACATGAAAAGTTAAGTGGTGTACAATATTTTATTTCAAGTTGTTTGCACCTCAAGAAGTTGTGTATAATCATTTTCATACAAAGGATCCAAAAATATAGTCACTACATATTGTCAATACAGTATGGAGGGGTCAATGTTGAAGGCGCAATTAAGTGTATAACATATGAAAAGTCCTTTTAAAAAATTTTTATTGTCTTTAATTGGGGTACTTTGGTTTGCAACAGTTGACAACCACAAAAATGAATTTGATTTCATTTTGTGCTACTAGAATTTGCTCATATTGGCAAGCAGCTGATATTGGACTGATCAGGTTGCATCTAATTTTGTTCATCTTGTAATGAAATGAGTGTAGCAATCTTATGTCACTTGTCATTCAATGAGGGCAGTGGGCATTATTCATTCATCTACTCCATGTGACTTTTTTGAATTGAGAAAGAGGTATCAAAAAAAGAAATTGAAATGTAACTCAAAGAAAATGAAATCTGAACATTTTTCCCTTTGCAATTCAAATTTTATCCTGATACTATACTTCATAGCATTCAATAAATTGCAGCTTTTTTATGGGAAAGCAGACCATTGGAATGAGATTTTGGTATTGTTTAGGCTGTCACCTTTGCTTTTAGCTTTAAAACCCCAAGAAGTTGATTGGTCCTGGTTACTAAGCTGACATTAGTAGCAAATGATTGACCAAGTCTAACCTATTGCTTTTGTCTGAGGAGTATCCTTCATCCCACAAAGCACGTGAGGAAAGATTCCAAGGTCATTAAAGCAAGCATTTTCATCATGACAAGGAGGTGCAATATCTGGCTCAACCTTGTCTTGATTTTTATGCATCTTTGCCCATTTTGCATGAATATCCACCCCAATCAATGGTAATACAAGAATCTGTTATCAATTGTTGTTGTATCATGTCTCTTTTTTGTCTGTGCAATACAGTGCCCAGTATAGCCATCAACCGCTCCACATTTCTTTAGGCCTTTTGGGCATGTGCATCTACCTTTCTCAATGGCAGCGCAACAAGTAGCTTTCCAATGAATTTCATCATTATAATTCTTCCCTGTCCATTCAGGAAACCTTGGTGCAATGTACATCATCCCAACCTGGAAGGTATTGAATGATGAATGATGCTAAAAAGACAAAAAACTAAGCCAAGAAGCTATAGAAAATTTTAATGTTGAAACCATTCCAACATCAAAGATATCTTTCACTCAAGTGTACACTCCATCCCATTCACATATTTCTTCACCTGTGATAGTACAAGGGTAGCCTTCATAAGTGATGTTGACACAAAACTCATTTTTATCCATTGAATAAACTGTCTGTTGGGTCATGTAGTCAAAGAAAATTTAAATGTACATGCAATATTCCTTCCATCTTGGAAACAAAAAACAGCAGAAGATGATCATTTTTGAGAATCACTCAGTAGAGCAAGATTAAATAAAGAAACAAATACCGCAAACCTTCCCTATGTTTAGTATTTAGTTCCACCTTCTTCACAGGGGTATCTGTTGTTTTCCAACTTTGAACACCAGGCTGGCTTCCAATTATCATAGTAAAAATCTCCTTGACCAATCAGTTGCACAAACTGGCATCTTGATTGTAGTATGAAGGAGGGAGAAGAGGTATCAAGAGTTTCATTTATTTTAATTGCCAGTGAGGTTGCCTTGCATGAAACAGAAAGAATGAATGCAATCAAATTGGATCCAAGATGCAAGATGAATTGATGGTAAAGTATGAGATTTAATTGTATTGTAATTATGAGAAAATAGCATATTATATTACCCACTATGTGTGATTTTCTTAAACAATTGCAAAATTGATCTAGATATAGCTCTTCAAATGCTCTGGGTATACAGGAATACATTTTATGGACATGAAATTGTTGCATTTTTGCTGTTTGTATAGAGGATATCTTCAACAATCAATACACATTTGGTTGGTTCGCAAAAAATCCAATTTTGCCCCTTTCATTTGGATGGACCAACAGTTTCAACCAAATATTATCCAGCATGTTATGTATTGAGTCTATCATACAACTAAGTGAAGTGACACTGGCAATTAAATATGCTGAAAAATAATTATGAGAATCACAAATGCCCCCCATGGGCTATTACCTAATTTAATTGCTATGTAATTCCCTCTTTAAGTCAGTCAGTTATTAGTTGGAATGGTCTGGACCCAAATTAAAAGAAATTAATGTTGGCCAACAAGCATTTGGATATAGTTTGCAATGGTCATAGTTCCAAGTAAGGCACCCCCAAGAAGGCAATTGTGTAGAAAGTAAATTTAGCAATTATTATCTGTGATGTTTAATTTTCATGGACAGTAATTCTCTCATCTTTTAATGATGGTAGTTGGCATTTCCTACACATTAAATAGTAGTTGATTACAGATTGATAGGCCTATCAAAGTTATTACCGGTAATAGTCATCTATCATCACAGTCATTATAACATAGTTAATCATCAAAGCCATATTACAGTCATTATTGATGATATCCAACTATCACAGTGAATATCTGTGATAGTCAATGTTCACAATCAATATCTGTTGTACTTAACTATCACAGTCAACATTGGTGATAGTCAATGTTTGGTAAAAATTCTCTAAATTTGTTTTTCTAATCCATTATCCTCCAGAGAGATCTCAATAGATCCATCTCTGTTAAGAAAAAAAGAATTAGAAATGAGGGTGCCTTTCAAGTAAAAAATGCCTGTAATAACTGATTATCATTTCTTGGAAAACATCTGAGTATATAATATGGAATTAGTATTGATCATGCTGTTGAGAGATTGGTGTGATACTTTTTTAGCTCTACCTTAAGTAAAAATGGCTTACACAATAAAAGTTATTTTCATATTTCTTGAAAATAATCTGTATGATATGATACCTTGTCTTCTACACCCTCTGTTAGTTGAAGTTGAAACATTTAAAATAATGCCCATATTTGTTGTCTATGTAAAATTGCTCACAAAACTATGGCATCATAAAATGCTTAAGGATTCTTAACACATGAAATGTTTAGAGAGACCTCAAGACTGAGTTAAATTACCATCATCATAATTTTGTCAGACCTCAAGACCTTATGCCAACAAAGGATGAATTGCATTTTAAAAACAATTTCCCTTCCCACAAACACATTAAGCCACCAAACCATCCATCCACCAGAACTCACTTCACCTCATGTTGCCAATGAAAACCTCTTAATCACGAGATCAATTTGCGTTACAATATCTTGCACCAAGTCTTCTATGACCACCTAAAGCTCTGTGGACTAGTTTTCGTCCTCTTCATTTCATTTTCTTCTTTTTTCCAGCAATAATCCATTTGCTATTTGCTTGCTGTAGTCTGAAGTTTTGATCATAATCCACATTGTCCCCCTAACTTCATCAAAGAGTCCAAATTCCCCACAAAATTGAGGACTCCAATCCCACTTGTCCTCCTGTGCGCCTTATTTTAATTCACACAACAAATTCTTCATCAGATACAACCAAATCTGATTTTTTCTTGCTTTCATATAACTTCTGTCTTTTCTGCCATTATCAAAAATCTGTCAAATTTCCCTAGCACAAATTCAACATTCAGTAGTGGAATTGATTTGGGAAGATGAGGCACTGTTGACCACTCAACTACTTCCTCATTGACATCAACTTCTTTGCAAACATATTTTTGTCAAAAACATCTTCATTGAAAACATGTTAATTCCTATTGGCATAATTGTCATTAACCTCCTTATCAGCAAGGGATATTACAACATCATCAACAGCATCATCAACAGCATCATCCACATCATCAATAACAACCAATGTTCCTCCTATCATGCTCTACAATTGTATGTAGTTGAGAACAGTTGATTTGAAGAGGGAGCATACTCCCATTCTATGATGGTACTCTGTCTTACCCATGTAATGCACTTTAAAAATTTTGCATTCTGAACAACAATTGATTTCATTCTGGACCATCTGGAGAGTATTCCAGGCATTTTCACAACAATCAACTTTGAGGGTTTCAAACACCTTGGGCAATAAATCAGCCATCCAATGAAATTTTTAGCAGGGATTTTATGTTGAATTGATTGGATGAAATCAAAGAATGCAAGGTAGAGGACATTCGAATCAGATGAGTTGGGTGGACAGTTTTCAAATGGTGAAGACTTGAAGAGCAGCAAACTAGATGGCTGCTTATATCCCCATGCCTGTATCTGTGCAGCATGGTTTTGCATTGTCTTGTAGAATGTGGCCAGCTGCCAGGTAGTTCAGTGGCAATTTTGCAATAATTTTGGGAAAACCACAGAGGTAAGTGTCCTTTCCATCACTTTGTGATTGACACTTTGAGGTTTCATCAATATTGTTCCCATCTCATGATTTTTTGATGATTGCTTTGCTGGCTCTTCTATGACGAAAGGCCACATCCCAATCTTTCCATCCCATTTTCTCCTCCATGCAGCAACATAC
>JALLPE010001911.1:0-10672 GCA_036940025.1 Conticribra weissflogii
GTGTAGAATATTTTACTTGCTCATATTATGGACCCGGTATCATTATTTGCTAAAAACTTAAATCTCAAATCATGGCCATCCTATGCCGCCAACAAATTGCAAATTTGGAATGAAAGTATTACCATGCTGTCCTTTTACGGAGACTTAAAAGTTTTTTCTTTTCCCATTGCTTAATGCAAATGTTCTAGAACAGGACCGTTGTGTCGGTGCTCAACTTAGATGTAATTATACTATGATGGCATGATGATGTTAAAATATTATTTCATACATTGCGGATGAAAGGCTTACACAGGTTCGTTTCCGATAGTTTGCGTACTTCTAAATATTTTTCGACACTCCACGGGGAGCTCGCCGCACGCCACCCTGCTCGCATGAACGTGAATCCAAAAATTATCACGTTGAATAGTAAAAAATCATAAAACAACAAAAATAGTGAAGATGTTGCCGCCGAAGAATGGATCAAGGAACCAACAAAGCCATGCGGTGACATCGGCTCACAATCGTACCGATGAGTGGCGAGCCTGCTGCTTAGATATATTTCTGGGTCGAAACCCCAAGAGACCGCGATTTTCTTTTCAAGAGCCTCTCATGGATTGCAATTACGATGATGACGAAGATGATCAGGACTCCTTTTTTGGGATGTCCTCCAAAGATTGTGTTGCCGTTAATTTGATAAAATCGAGTGATTACTGTGCTAGTCAGGACTATAACACGGTGGACCAAATCGACACCTGGATGACTGCAGCAATCGCCATGTCGGCGTCAATAGATGAAGTCTCAATGATGATCCAGAGAAAAGCTGCAGCGTATGTTAGCTCAACTGATACGTTAGGAATCTGCTTTGCTGACGGGGATAGAGATTCTAACAGTTCTATGACGAACACCGATCGATCTCTTTTGGAGACAACGGTTGCATCTTTTGCAGCTGGAATGGCAAAACAAATCGAATCCCTTCGTCAGACTGTCGAAGTTGGTGGGGACCATCCTTTTCTGAAGTCTTCTGACCGAACTGATGAATCATCTCACAACTGGGCAACGGGACCCATCGGACATAGAGCTGGCATTGCATCCTGCTTGATGCAGCGCCTGAAATCAGAAATCATGGATCCAATGACGAGCCTCCAAATAGAACGAGAAAAGCCTAGTTCAAATCTCTCTTCGCTTGAAGGAAACTCAGGGGAAGAAGCATTCAGAATTGCGCGAAACCCTTTGCAAGGATTTTTTAGGGGCGCAGGGAGCTCCGAGGCGGAATTTTTGCCACCGGCACCGTGGGAAGGAGAAGGTTATCACCCTAAGCAATTAGAAAATGAAAGGCGACAGGAAACTAATGAATTTCTTGGCGTATATTTTCGAGAAAGTTCAATCAAAAAGTGCCCCGCAACCAACAATGCATATATTGAAATGATGAATGAAAGTTTTATTCCTCCAACGGCAGTGACAAAGTTCCTTGACAAACCGAAAACTAAATCATCCGTCCAAGAGAATCTGCGAACGATTGCGCATTCTGGTGGAATGGAAAGAGTGACACAACAATGGAGTCAATCTCTGGATCAGCTCACCCAACACGCTCCAATAACAGAACCGACAATACAACAACGGCGCTTTGATGACGTGATCTCCACTGCGCATGAGGAGGAAGACATTTTTGAGCAGCTGCAACAAGAGTCAGCCACACTTTTGGCCACCTATCAACATTCTGATTTAGAGGGTGTTCAAAAGGTTGAGCGTAGCATGGTAGAAATCACTCAACTGCTTGCGCGATTCACCGACCTCATATCCGAGCAGCAGGAAGATATATTTCTCATTCACGATCAGGCCTTAAAGAGCAAGGAAAATGTTGATAAGGGACAACAACAACTGGTTGATGCCGCTACACGAGGTGACAAATCCAAGCATCCGATGGCCACTTTCATAGTGGTTATGGCAATGCTGCTTTTATTCTTCAACTGGATTACCCTATGATGAGTTGTTGTCTACTTGTAGGGATTAGTTGTCACATTAAGAGTAACTCAAGAGTATTCTGATACTATATACTGTTTACTTCGTCGAAATATTAGTATGGAAACTACGAAAGCGTCATAAAATATCGCCACCATTAAAACACCCCTAAGTCCAGAGTTTGATCATTCCATCCCTTGACGAGCTTAATACTCCAAACGATGGTGACTCGATCAATTTCAGGTCAAGAATTTCGTCGAGATGTCCATTGCCGAACCTCGCGATACCTTGCCTATTTTTCGAAGGAAGATTGCTGCTCTCAGTCAGCCTCGCAGGAGAAGGGGGTGGATGACGGCATACAAATAACTGGGAAATTCGATTATGATTGATTTGTTCGAAACTTGGTTGCGCCTGACCTCTACCCAAGCCACTGAGGCAGAAGCACTTAGACGCAGAGTTCAAATCCCAATACCTTATCATTCGATCCGAACCGCCTGCAATCAAATAGGAAGGACCATCGCGACTAATGCTCCCAACCAATGCATTAACAAAATCTTTATTGGAAGATTTTGTCACACTCATTTCCAAAGCTCCACCCAGCGAAAAGCGACGTGAGCTTCTAGGATTCGCAACGGCGACATTTTCCAGATGTGGAACGGAGCGGTGCTCCAAAGGTAACGCAGCGTAGTCAATTAAAGACAAGGAGGGATGAAGAACTCGGTAACATTGAAGGCAGTCACCCGTAGATATGTCAAATAGTGATGCCTCATTATTGTCACCACCCACGAAAACTAGCGGCCGCGACGCTTCGTTGATATTTCCGCTGCCATTGGAATAAGAAACGCTCGCATTTGCAATCCGTTTTATTGCAGATTTTCTGCTGTGCCTCCATAACTTGACCATAGTTTGAAATCGGATATCCCATAATGAAAGAAAGCCTCGGCTTGTACTGGCTACAATCCAGTTGTGGTCATCGCCAACTTGCATATCCGTCAAATATCCCAGATCTGGAGAAAAATTGAGGGCGAAAGGATGACGAGCAGATCTGAGATCAAGGGAATGTATGTTACCCCTTTGAGTAGCATATGTTATTATCGATTCCGATTGCGTATTAAAGTGCGAGACTGCTAGAACTTCTCCTTCGTCATGAAACACCCGGCGAAACGTAACTACTCCAGAAACTGAAGAAGTTCGTTTATGTGTCAGGGATTGGGTTTGGTTGGAAGCCAACATTTCCACTTTCCACACATGAAGTGATCCGTCGCTGGCAGCAGTTGCGACCGAATGACTTTTCTCCAATACTGCGACATCGTTGACTCTGGCATGCTGACTTGTGTGCCCCTCATACGTTACAGAAGATTGTATTTCGCCCCCAGTTTCTTGGATATGGCGAAGCTCGAAAACTTTACTCGTACCATCGTGACTAGCCGAGACAAAGAAAGAATGATCATGAGATACTGCCATACGAACAACAGAGGACGAGTGGCCTGATGCAAGAGTTGTGGTTGCAATAAGATTATCCTCTTTGGGAACCCAGTAAGTCTTCATACTAATATCCACATCGAAACCACTGCGAGAAATGGAATCCGTCATTTGAAGCCCGAGGTTAGGAGATAGTGGCGGAATATTCAGCGCTTTGATTTTATTTGCAACAATTGCGTTTTCCGGTGCTATACTATCAATCACCGAGGACGAACCCCATTCACCTTTACATGTGGACGCAGCAACTTTGACCTTTGCATAGCAGCAACATGAACATGAGTACTTAACATGTTGGTATAAAAAGTAGGTGTGACACTAATCTCACCTCAGTTCGGGAAAGCATACCAACAACGATATCCTTATCAACTGCAACACTCTGTTCTTCTGGTCGTGCCGAAGTCGCTATCTTATCAGTACCTATGAAGTTTTGATCCGAAAAGTTCACAGACGGAGTAAAATTCACACCATAGACTGGAAGAAAAGGAAGGTCGGTCACTTGATTAAGAAATAAGCGATAAAAAATCACAATGATGCCACAAAAGAGCTAATCTCACCTCTCTGCAACGATACAAATCCTAAAGAAAACAGAGGCGGACTGAGGTCTGGACATACGTCAGAAAATTGCTGAAACAATTGATACCACTTGGGCAAGCGAGAAGAGTGCTCCGTACTGGGGACAGAGAGGGCACGAGCAAGCTTCACTAGCACATCCAATTCAGCGTTCATATATTGAGTCTGAGTAACCATTGCACGGCGCTGCGTATCTATACCCTTCCCTGCATCGATTCCTCCTGGCAAAGGCGGTCCAAGGCATGCAAATAAATGAGATAGAGGTGCTGGTTTATCCAATAAAGGCTTATACCGAAGGTACGGCCTTAGAAGTATATTCACGAATACTTCTGCATCAGTGTGGTCGAGAATTCGCCAACTCTGAAGCACTAAACATCCTGCACTGACACGAACAGGATATGATTGATGGAGCAACAACGGAGCACATTTCCGTATGATGCCTTCTCGCCTTCGTCGTGACCGAAGTGGTGCGTTGTGAGACGTTTTTTCAGATGATAAGTCAGTTCCTAATAGCGACGTCCTCGTCAGCAACGACAACGAAATCAACGTAGAAAGACACTTGAGCGCCTCTGAAACAACTTGGTCCACATTGTCATTTAGCGCTGTTTCTATGCATGGAATTACAAATTGCTCTGTTGCCGCTCTGCCGACAGCCACGCATACACATGGCAAATTCTGACAAAGTGCAGCACGTAGTTGCCAGTCTTTCCGATCATTTAAAAAGGCCAATATTTGTGGCAGTATTTGAAATGAGTACTCTGCACCGAAAAAGTTACACAAACGAGGAAGACCACCCAGCAATGCTTGCTTGGACTGAGAAGAGTGATCTGATGTGTCAGTGGTAATGTGGATCATCCATCGAAGCACTACTTCGTGCAGTACAGAAAGGTCTGAATCATAAGAGCTTTTCATGGTTGTTGTTGTAGACATTGCCTTGCAGTCCTGCGAGGCCTTTTCTCCTTTGGGTATATCTTGACCACTTCCATCTCGAGGGTGACGTCCGATCACTGCTTCGTACAAACTGACCGAGTGCCCAACATCTAGGAATCGAAGTGAAGTCTCTGCTAGCAAAGCAATATTTTCAGCAAACGCCACTCGGACAATTAAAGATGGGTCCGTAATTAGATGTGCGACTTTTTTAAAGACATACTGGGGAAATAGTTGCGCATCCGAAGGCGGAAAGCTGGTTACCGTCGACAAAACAGAAGCCAAAACTCCAATGCCGGACGCCCTAATGATGGGTTCAGAATCCTGAAGAAGCGATGTAACAAACGGAACTACTCGTTGAAGCCTAACATCATCTGGACAAAATAACGCGATGCGATGCATTAATTTCAATGCGACAAACTTCGACGATGTACGTCGGACATGTCGCACTGATGAAAACACGACCTGTAGGAGAATGACGGTTGAAAGTTGCGCCGTGGTATGTTGTGGCCCTGATTCATTGAACGGTGGTAAAGGAGCATTGTCTAAAAGTGGCAAAAGCGCTGGCGACGACGTCGAAACAAGAGAAGGAAGGCTGTGATTCTCTTTACGTGTGGCAAAACCGGAATCTATCTGCCTAAGTAATTCTTCTGTTTCGAGAAGCAGCTCATTGAGCGAAAATCCAGCACTACCGGAAGTTTTGAAGTTCTTCTCCTCGACTTCGGTGTTTTTTGACGCGCCAAATTGAGCTGACGTTTCCAATAATTGCAATGTAGGCCCAATTAATCGAGAAAAGTAGGTGACTCCCCAAGTATCGTCAATACCAACAGTTGATTTAATCACATCACCATAATTGCATGCTAATAGCGCAATACGAGCATCAGGGGAAATGATTTCAATTCTCAAGCGAAATAACAAAGGATAGAGTGTAGTCTTAAAGCAGTCTGGGATCGGTGCATGTGTAGAAACTTTTGGCGATTTCTTTATTTCGGGCTTTTTGGAATTTCTTCTTGCGTCGTATGTCATCGATAAAGAACTAGATGTAGATAGTCGTTCAAGATAGTCTACGGGAGAGAGCCTAGCTGAAGAGTCTAAACTCAACATATGACGACAAGCTGCTCGCATCTTTGAAGATTCGATTTTGTCTAATTTTTGTTTCAGTGACTGTGGTAAATCGGATGAAAGTTTTTGTCGTCTGTATTCCATGAGATCTCCGAGGTCCAGTGCTCGCTCCCCGTTCAAAAATAGTTCGATGAGAACACAACCTAAAGAAAATACATCCATGGCAGGAGTCAACTTTGTTGGCGTCGTATTTGCCAGATCTTTTGCAATCTCTGGAGTGAAAAACCTCTCCGGTGACAGGGTGCATCGTTTTTCTCCATTACTGCTGAGGTGCCCGCCACCGACTTTGGTTTCTTGCGTCCCAACACCTGTGCTCCCGCCTCCGAATTCTCCTCCTCGTCCTTCAAACCAATGTATCCATAATCCGGGGTCATCATCGGGAAGTGCCACTGGTTTGAAATGCTGACAGCCTACATCACTGATCATTACCCAATTCCAACTTGTCAGCAATACATTTTCTGTTGTTAAATGGCCGTGACATACTCCAGCATCATGAAGCGACTGCATTGCGTTTAGTAATTGGTAAGTGATCCAGTTCTTTTCAATCAAAGTGAGAAATGGGCGGGAGGCGAGACGGTCCGACAATGAAGCATGCGCATGTTGTCTCAGTAGGTACAAAGGTCTCGCAACAGGGCCCGTTGTGGCAGAAGGATTCATCGATGAAGAAGGTCCTACAATCCATCTAGCATAGGGCAAAATGTGCGGGTGAACAGTAGGGTCCGCCAATAACGCTCGAAGTCTCTTCAACTCTACGTCTCCCTCTGTCAAAGCTTTTCTCAACGGAGATTCTCCCTTCTCTGACCTGACAATGAAACTTTTACACGTCAACTCAATTGTGAATGATAAAGCTGCAGATGACAATGAATTAGTCTCAAGGTCTGAGGACAAAGGTGATCCAACAGCAGCAACGACAGATTCGGGATCAATTCTCGGGACTTTCACACGTATTCTGTAAGATCTCATCATTCTACCACTGCCGGGCCACAATCGTGACATCCCGACGATTCGACCGCCCAAAGAAGATGAATTTAAATCTTTCAAAATACTAGAAAATAATACATCTGCAGCCGCAGCTGCATTTAATCCTGCATTGCCGGAAACGCCTCCCAAAGCAACGCCGAATGTTGTCCCAAGAGATGTACTATTATTCTCAAAATTGTACATAGTACCCCTGTAGTAGTTTGCGGTAGAAGCGTCTTCGACAACACCAGATCCCGATCCTAGAGTTTGTATTGTTACATGCGGAACGAATCTGTTGTTGATTTTCACGTCAGATGCATTTTTTACATGAGATCCACTGCTTGATTTTTCGGACGAGGAAGCATGTCTGGACTCAATATCGATGGAACTTGTTTCGGACGCGGATGAAGAGAGATGTTGGGAGGAAGCAGCATTTCCCATGTCGAGTGTTGTTTGATGATGATAGTAATATATTTTTAGATCAACATAGAGAGCTGATGCAGCTGGCGACGTCTCGTGATATGACAATATCCGTACAAAACCATCGACGTTTTAGGTATTTTGAACGAGATGATAGTAGCTACCTACGTAGGTGCGATACTCACAATATAGCAAATTTTTGCAAAACTACGATCAAAAATAAAGAGGTGACTTAATATTTTATTATTAAAATTGAAACCTTTAATTGTGGGAGAGGTGTTTTCGTAATCCTTCAAACCTCCTTTAGCTCGACTCAAATCGAATATTGACACCACAACGTTATTTTAAGGAATTATTTTTTAGGACCACTCTTGCGCTCCTTAATTTGAATGCTTCAACTAACTATAATGGCCAGAAATGAACCAAACCGATGCTATAGAGTCTTTTAGTTTAGTCACAACTCTGAATGAAAATGCATTTTAATTATCCATTACATGCACAATTAGATGGTTTATAATGGATACAAGTGGGTGTTTTTTGTCCAAAATATGTTGTTACGATTGTTAGTCTCTCTAAGCCTCAACAGCTAATTAGCTGTCAAATCAACCCATGATAAATTGTTGTCCCCAAAGTCTTGTATCATTTTTGACACATCAAAAACCTAGTCCATAACAAAAACTTTAACATACCTTGCAGTTATGACATGGAAAGGCTTTGAGTTGATCTCTAAGTGAATCAGAGTAATCAAGAGATTAAGAGAAAAAACAATCATTAGAAACCAATTTTGACCTTATAGCAACAATTCATTTTTAGGACATAAGATCTTCCCATGATACTGTATTATTATTAGAAACACAATGAATTTTTATATATTTAGGCTAAATTAAATAAGGGTGTTAAAATGAAAAATACCTAGTTTTCTTCCAGCCAATGATGAGCTGAATTTTTGGTTGCTCTGGAGTACCAAAATATGATTTATTATAAATTATTGTCAATAAAATTGTCAAATATTGATTAATTCAATCAATGCCATGTTATTGGTGGCATCTGTTGTGTTTGGGGTGCTAGCAACACTGTCAAGGTGGCATTGAGGCCTTGCTAGAGCCCTCAAGAACCTCCTAACCTCTTGCTATTTTACAGCATTTTTCTCCCATTTTTGTCCCAAATGATGATTGCCCTTGCTAATGACATCATCTGGTATTGTGGGAAAGATCTCCTGGAGTTTGCCAGCTCTTATGGGGGCTCAACCACTCCTTACACTCAGCAGAGCAACAAGGAGGAATACTCATCATCAGCAACCATGGGGTGAAAGTGATCTGTGGATTCAATGGCTGGGTTCCCTACCCTGACCACAAAAAATAATTTCAATTTCTGGATGTGTTCATTGGATGTATTGAGTCTTCTGTTTTAATGCATGAGATTAAATATTAAGAAGTGATTTGTTGCTAGGTTCATAAAAAATCACTACTAATTAGCAATTTTACTGCTAATTACAGCAGATGAGACATCAACAAAAGATAAAAACGATCCTAATTCACTAAGACCATTTTTACAGACTAAAGGAGTTGCTAAGAAATAATATGTCCTTGGGAACATATATATAGTCCTAGTAAAATTAATGAGGATTATGTGATTTTTGGATGGACCATCATTTGTCTCCCTTTTGTGCTCTTCTTATCCCCCATGATGGGTCATCTAGATTGCGGAAATAATAAAGACAGCTGCTGTGTTTGGTCCATTATTTTTAGCAGCAACTTGAGGAGTTCATTGATGCATGCAATGGGCAAATTATGCATTGACGAAAGTTTACTTACCCACTCTTTTTGTTATCATATATCTTTGTTGGGGTATTATTCAATTTCCATCCAGACAAATTGTTTTGAGGTTTTTGTTTATAAAACATTTTCTAAAACTGTTGTGTGTTTCCTTTCCTCAATTTTAGCTTCAATATTTCTTTGTATCCTATTGTTGCATGTGCAAATCATTGTCTGATATTTCAGGGCAGTCAAAATCATACTCAATCTTCATATTTTTCAGAGAATTCCCCAGAGCAACTTCATACATGGAGTTATGCACTCAAAAGTTTGTTACTATTTCATGTAAAAATGTTTTATTTTGTGTTATTGGTTGCAATGATGGGATTGGATCTTACTGTGACCCTGGTAAATTGATATTGATGACCTTTGAGAGCAATGATTTCCTTCATGCTGTGATGACTTTCTTTTTCAGTTCTCTCATGACTTTTGTGTGGGTGTCACTTTTGGAAAGATAAAATCAAATCTATCCAAATATATAGTTATTTCAGCTATTTGGTCTTGGACTGATTCCACCTGGAGATAATAACTGTTACATTTCTTTTTTCATGTGGAAGTAGGAGACCAGTTGTTCTGATATGCTGTATTAGTGTGCACCAAATGCAGAATTGGAAGCAAACTCTGTTTGAGTCAATATGTCAATTATGCTTGACACCTTTGAAAGATTGGTATTTGGAAGATGGCTTATTTATTCTGCTTTATTGCATCATGCATCCTTGTAGGCACATTTCAATTTGTGTTCATAGAGACCAGTCATAATTGACAAAAATTGCCAAGAAACATTGCTGACAATTATTAATGTTGCTATTGTCACTTTATTTTCATTTGGAAAATAGAGATGGCATTAGTAATATTAGTGACACATGAATGATACAGAGCTTGTGACTTGTTTGCTTTTTGCTTAGTTGGGAGCACTTTGTTTTGACAACTTGACAAAGTACATCATGTCAATGTCATGCCATCATTATGCATCATTACATATCACAGAGGTCTGTCATAGGATATGTTGCAGTGGTTTTTCTTACTGCATTTTTAACTGTAATGTTGTTGTGATGTGGCAAAACACATTATTATTTAAATTCCTAAGAAACAATAACACTTACTTAAATAATAAAAAATAAATACTTGACTACTTATAATCATCTAAATGACTTAATTGTGCAATGAATAATTTTTATTTCTGTGTTTTACTTGTGGAGGAAAAAATTATTATCAACAATGGTGTCCACAAATTGGACAACCATATCATGGTATTTCAAGGGTGAGAAACTTTAAGTCAAAATAGTTAAGTGTTCAATGAAACAAACCAAAACAAATTTTTTTAGCTAAAATACTTAGTTAAAAATCATTTTTAGTTTTTGCATGCTCTGTTATGCCCAGTTGCGCCTGTCGCCTTTTGGTCCAAGAAACTCAATGATGCACAACTCAAGTATACGGTG